>JAJOOS010003084.1:0-28919 GCA_029582725.1 Solanum chiquidenum | reverse complement strand
TCATCAATAATATCTCATGCGTCCCAACGTCCTATATGTTGAATTAGGATTGAATAATTGTTGGTTTCCATGATTGAACAGTCGACCAGAATGAGTAGAAAGAATGTTTTATTTTTGTTAAGAAACCTTTTATTAATAGGAGAGAATCATATAACCAATTTGAGTAAATCGTGGAAGATAAAAGATTTTGAGAAAAAAAGGGAACAACAGAAATCGTGGAGAACTAATTAAACTTTTTTTTTAATATTACATTTTTTTAATATTAAAACCTAACTTTGAAAAAAAAAACTATTGCTATGTATATGCAAGAAAAAAACTATTGCTATATAGTGGTAATTAAGACACTTAATTTGTATACTTAAGTTTTTTTAGAATCAATATGTACAAAAAAAAAATCACTCTGAATGACACCACAAAAAACCAGCATTACACTAAACTGGCAATCCATCATTTTCGCTAGTTAAAAACGATCAATTTCATCAAATAAATTACCAAAGCACGTAATCCCAAAATACGCTTTATATTCCAAACCTCAAAACCCTACAAAACAAACAAAAGAATAAATACAAAAAAATAATAATACGGAATTGGTGAACAACAACAACAACTTATTTTGGAATTGGTGAATAACAACAACAACCTATTTTACATCATTAATTAAATGACTCATTATAAACAAAATTCAATTTTATAATATTGATTTTTAATGTTGTTTTTCAGATTGTAACACAAAAACTCATATCCAACATAGTATACTACAACATAACGATCATGATTTTTCAATTAGAAAATTCATGTAAAAAAATACCAATTAAATATTGAATTATCGATAATACCTGATGCGTCCCAATGTCCTTTATGTCGAATTATGATTGAATAAATGTTGGTATCCATGATTGAACAGTCGACCAGAATGAGTAGACAAAGAGCTTTATTTTTGTTACGAATCTTTTTATTGATAGTAGAGAATATATATAACCAATTTGAGTAAATCGTGAAAGGTAAAGGATTTTTAGAAAAAAAGGGAACAACATTAATCGTGGAGCACTACTTAAACGCTTTTTTTAATATTATATATTTTTTTAATATTAAAACCTAACTTTGAAAAAAAATTATTGCTATGTAGGCGCAAAAAAATTTTATTGTTATACAGTGGTAATTAAGATACTTAATTTGTATACTTAAGTTTTTTTAGAATCAATATGTACACCATCATTATGTACAAAAAAAACTTCACTCTGAATGACACCACAAAAAAACAGAATAACACCAAACTAGCAATCCATCATTTTTGCTAATTAAAAAAGATCAATTTCACCAAATAAATTACCAAAACACATAATCACTAAATATGCTTTCTATTCCAAATATTAAAACCCTACAAAACAAGCCAAATAATATATACCAAAAAAACAAGAAATTGGTGAATAAAAACGTATTTTACACCATTAATTAAATGACTCATTATAGACAAAGTTCAATTTTATAAAACTGATTATTAACGTTGTTTTTCAGATTGTAACACAAAAACCCATATCCAACATAGTATACTACATCATAACGATCATGATTTTTCAATTAGAAAAATCACTTAAAAAACCACCAATTAAATATTAAATTATCAATAATACCTGATGCGTCCCAACGTCCTTTATGATGAATTAGGTTTGAATAATTGTCGGTATCAATGATTGAGCAGTCAACCAGAATGAGTAAAAATAGAGTTTTATTTTTCTTACGAAACTTTTTATTGATAGAATAGAATATATATATATATATATATATATAACCAATTTGAGTAAATCGTGAAAGGTAAAAAATTTTGAGAAAAAAAGGGAACAACAGAAATCGTGGAGCACTAATTATACTTTTTTTTTTAATATTATAACCTACATTTGAAAAAATAACTATTGCTATATAGATGCAAAAAAAACTATTGCTATATACTGTTAATTAATGTACTTAATTTGCATACTTAAGTTTTTTTAGAATCAATATATACACCATCATTATGTACAAAACACCCACTCCGAATGACACCACAAAAAAAATAGAATTACACCAAACTGGCAGTCCGTCATTTTTGTTAATTAAAAACAATCAATTTCACCAAATAAATTACCAAAACACATAATTACAAAATATGCTTTCTTTTTCAAACCTCAAAACCCAACAAAACAAATCAAAGAATAAATACAAAAAAAAACACGAAATTGGTGTATAACAACAACAACCTATTTTACACCATTAATTAAACAACTCATTATAGAAAAAATTCAATTTTATAAAACAGATTTTTCAGATTGTAACACAAAAACCCATATCTAACATAATATACTACAACATAACGATCATGATTTTTCAATTAGAAAACTCACTTAAAAAAATACCAATTAAATATTAAATTATCAATAATATCTGATGCGTCCCTACGTCCTTTATGTTAAATTAGGATTGAATAATTATTAATATCCATGATTGTACAGTCGATCAGAATGAGTAGAAAGAGAGTTTTATTTTTGTTAAGAAATCTTTTATTGATAGTAGATAATATATATAACCAATTTGAGTAAATCGTGGAAGGTAAAAGATTTTGAGAAAAAAAGGGAACAACAGAAATCGTGGAGCACCAATTAAACTTTTTTTTTAATATTAAATTATTTTTAATAGTAAAACCTAATTTGAAAAAAAAAACTATTGCTATGTAGGCGCAAAAAAAAACTGTTGTTATATAGTGGTAACTAAGGTAGTTAATTTGTATACTTAAGCTTTTTTAGAACCAACATGTACACCATCATTATGTACAAAAAATTCCACTCTAAATGACTACAAAAAAATCAGAATTACACCAAACTGGCAGTCCATCATTTTCGCTAACTAAAAACGATCAATTTCACCAAATAAATTACCAAAAGACATAATCACCAAATATGCTTTCTATTCCAAACCTCAAAACCCTACAAAATAAATCAAAGAACAAATAGAAAAAGAAAACACGGAATTGGCGAATAACAACATCCTATTATACACCATTAATTAAACGACTCATTAAAGACAAAAATTCAATTTTATAAAATTAATTTTTAACGTTGTTTTTCAGATTGTAACACAAAAACCATATAACACATAGTATACTACAACATAACGATCATGATTTTTCAATTTAAAAAATCACTTAAAAAACATTAATTAAATATTGAATTATCAATAATACTTGATGCGTCCCAACGTCCTTTATGATAAATTAGGATTGAATAATTGTAGGGCATCTATGATTGAGCAGTCAACCAGAATGAGTAGAAAGAGAGTTTTATTAGGTAAAAGATTTTCAGAAAAAAGGGGAGCAACAGAAATCGTGAAGCACTAATTAAACGTTCTTTTTAATATTACATTTTTTAAAAATTAAAACCTAACTTTGAAAAAAAAAACTATTGTTATGTAAGAGCAAAAAAAACTATTGCTATATAGTGTTAATTAAGATACTTAATTTGTATACTTAAGTATTTTAGAATCAATATGTACACCATCATTATGTACAAAAAACACACTCCGAATGACACCACAAAAATCAGAATTACGCCAAACTGGCAGTCCATCATTTTTGCTAATTAAAAAATAATCAATTTCACCAAATAAATTACCAAAACACATAATCACTAAATATGCTTTCTATTTCGAACCTTAAAACCCTACAAAACAAACCAAAAAATATATATATAAAAAAAATGAAAGTATTGGTAAATAACAACAACAACTTTTTTTACACCATCAATTAAATGACTCATTATAGAAAAAAATTAATTTTATAAAACTGATTTTTACCGTTGTTGTCAGATAGTAACACAAAAATCCATATCCAACGTAGTGTACTACAACATAACGATCATGATTTTTCAAATAAAAAAATCACTTAAAAAACACCAATTAAATATTGAATTATCAATAATAATTGATGCGTCCCACCGTCCTTTATGTTGAATTAGGATTGAATAATTGTTGGTATCCATGATTGAACAGTCGATCAGAATGAGTAGAAAGAGAGTTTTATTTTTGTTAAGAAACCTTTTATTGATAGGAGAGAATATATATAACCAATTTGAGTAAATCGTGGAAGGTAAAAAATTTTGAGAAAAAAGGAAACAACAGACATTCTGAAGCACTAATTAAACCTTTTTTTAATATTACATTTTTTTAAAATATTAAAACCTAACTTTGAAAAAAACTATTGCTATGTAGGCGCAAAGAAAAAACTATTGCTATATAGTGGTAATTAAGGTACTTAATTTGTATACTTAAGTTTTTTGAGAATCAATATGTACACTATCATTATGTACATAAAAAACCCACTCTGAATGACACCACAAAAAATCAGAATTACACCAAACTGGCAGTCCATCATTTTTCGCTAACTAAAAGTGATCAATTTCGCCAAATAAATTACCAAAACACATAATCACTAAATATGCTTTCTATTTCAAACCTCAAAAACCTACAAAACAAACCAAAGAATAAAAACTAAAAAAATACGGAATTAGTGAATAACAACAACATATTTTACACTATTAATTAAACGACTCATTATAGACAAAATTCAATTTTATAAAACTGATTTTTAACGTTATTTTTTAGATTGTAACACCAAAACACATATCCAACATATTATACTCCAACATAACGATCATGATTTTTCAATTAGAAAAATCATTTTAAAAAAACACCAATTTAATATTGAATTATCAATAATACCTGATGCGTCCCAACGTCCTTTATGTTGAATTTGGATTGAATAATTGTTGGTATCTATGATTGAACAATCTATAAGAATGAGTATAAAGAGAGTTTTATTTTTGTTAAGAAATCTTTTATTGATAGGAGAGAATATATATAACCAATTTGAGTAAATCGTGGAAGGTAAAAGATTTTGAGAAAAAAAGGGAACAACAGAAATAGTGGAGCACTAATTTTTTATTTTTTTTAATATTAAAACCTAACTTTGAAAAAAAAACTATTGCTATGTAGGCGCAAAGAAAAAATTGTTGCTATATAGTGGTAATTAAGGTACTTAATTTGTATACTTAAGTTTTTTTAGAATCAATATGTACACCATCATTATGTACAAAAAAACCTACTCTGAATGACACCACAAAAAATTAGAATTACACCAAACTGACAGTCCATCACTTTCGCTAATTAAAAATGATCAATTTCACCAAATAAATTACCAAAATACATAATCACTAAATATGCCTTCTATTCCAAACCTCAAAACCCAACAAAACAAGCCAAAGAATAAATACCCAAAAAAAATACGGAATTGGTGAGTAACAACAACAACATATTTTACACCATTAATCAAACGACTAATTATAGACAAAATTCAATTTTATAAAACTGATTTTTAACGTTGTTTTTCAGATTTTAACACAAAAACCCAGATTCAACATAGTATACTCCAACATAACGATCAAGATTTTTCAATTAGAAAAATCACTTTAAAAAATACCAATTAAATATTGAATTATCAATAAAATATTGAATTATGATTAAATAATTGTTGGTATCCATGATTGAACAGTCGACTAGAATGAATATAAAGAGAGTTTTATTTTTTGTAAGAAACCTTTTAGCGATAGGAGAGAATATATATAACCAATTTGAGTATATCGTGGAAGGTAAAGATTTTTTGAAAAAAAAGGGAACAACAGAAATCATGGAGCACTAATTAAACATTTTTTTTAATATAACATTTAAAAAAGGATTATAACCTAACTTTGAAAAAAAACTATTACTATGTAGGCATAAAAAAAACTATTGTTATATAGTGGCAATAAATGTACTTAATTTGTATACTTAAGTTATTTTCCTATTTTTTTTCTATTTTGTTGGTTCAATTTGTTTACAAAATTGAGTAAAAATAAATAATACTACTAAAGAAATGTCACTTTCTCCCCATATTTAAATTTTGAATGTTTTTGAAATGTTTCAATGATAACTGGTCATTTTGACCATTTTGTTCTCAAAAAACAATTAACTCTACGATAATATGTATTAATCATTTTTAAAAGTTAATAACAACGTTTCAGAAGTTTCTTCTCTTTTCAGAGCTCGGGCGCATGTTAGTGTGCACTAACTTGCACCCAGCCGGAATGGGGAGGGACGACCATGCAGGGATACACAGAGACATCGCGAGGAAGAAATAATGCAAGGTATTGTGAGTAGTTCAACTACAGGCACATCACAAACTGAAAGGAGAAGGGTTACTGAATCCCAACTGAAAACACCTGAAGGAGTTCCAATTGAAATGGATAAAGAGAAGGAAACACCAACTAGGGACGAGCAGTGGCCGGAATTAGCTAAGAAGAATGGAAGTGGAACTGCGCAGAACCAAATTCTGATAGAAACCAATGGAACAATAACACAGTCAAAACCCTTAGGAACCACTCAGAGGAAGTTTGATCTAACTGGGGAAACAACTGCGACACCTTGGGTCAACCTATTTGCTACTAATCGACTGGCAACGAAAGGTATGAATCTAAACTATTTCCCTCCAGTGATAATAGAAAGGGAGAAAGTAGTGGAAATTTTGGAGGAGGACGTTGCTAGAGATAATGAAAAATGGACACCTTCAATAGTTGTATACGTGGTAGGAACTGCACCATCTATAGGAGCTATGGAGAGATTTATAATTGAGAAGGGTACCTTTACTATCAAACCTACAATTTTATATCATAAGGATGTGTATTTTGTGGTGAGATTTGCGAATGAGGAAGAGAGGGATAAGGTGTTATGTTCAGGACCTCATTACTTAATGAGAAGGCCAGTTATAATGAAACCATGGGTACTTGAGTTCAACTTCCAGGAGAAGATACCACTATACCACTATGGGTTAAACTTTCAAACCTCCCTCTCAACTGTTGGAATACAGTGGTACTGAGTAAAATTGATAATAGTCTGGGAAACCATTGTATGCAGATGAATGTACATCCCAAGTGAATAGGATTTCATTTGCCAGAATTCTAGTTGAAGTGGATATCACAAGACCCTTGCCTAAAGTGATTAAAATGCATGATCCTAAGGGGAAAGTCTTAGAACAACAAGTATGGTTTGAGTGGAAGCCTATATTTTGCCAAAAATGCCTCCAAGTAGGACACTCATGTGTGGAAAAGCCAGGTGCACAAATCCAAAAGAAAGGACTGACTCAAGGAAAGAAAAAAGAATGGGTTCCTAATACTGATAAAGGTAAAAAACAAAGCAATGATATAGGACATGAAACATTACAGGTTCAGGAAGTGACGGAGCAACAAAAAAGGGATGAAGTGCAAGATCAGGGTGAATGGAAAACTGTAAGACACAAAAGTACCACAAAAAAAGACAAACATGATTGAAGGAATGCTAATAATACAAGGGAATTTAGCTATAATGAAGGCCAGCGGAGTGGGGAAATAGGTGGGGGAAGTAGGGAGGTACCAATTAAACCCCCATTATCTCTATGATAGTGACTTGGAATGTGATAGGCTTCAACCAAGAGGTTAAACACAAAGAGTTGAGGTTGTTTTTGAAGAGGAATAAAGTTAAGATCATAGCAATTTATGAGCACAAGGTTAGAGATGATAAAGTAAGTTTAATTATAAATAAGACTATGACTGGATGGAACTGGTGCACAAATGACAATACTAATGTGAGAGGAAGAATCTAGGTGATATGGAATCCTACTGAAGTTACTTTTACTAAAAAAGAGGATACAGAACAATAAATCCAATCCATGGGGTGGTGCTGATCAAGAATAGTAATACTCAGTTTCAGTTCACTGCAGTATATGGCCTTCACACAATAGCTACTAAACTACCTTTGTGGACATCAATTAAGCAAATTAATAATAGCATAAATGAACCTTGGTTGATTATGGGGGACTTTAATTCTATACTAACACAAGAGGGCAAACCTGTGGAGAGCAAAGTGCAAGATGCAGAGGTAAGAGATTTTAGGGAGTGTCTAATGGATTGTAATATGGCAGAATTGCATATAGGAGGAAGGGAATATACATGAACAAATGGACATGTTTATAGTAGAATAGTCAAAACAATTGGCAATGATGCATGGATGGATAAGATGCCAACACATGTCATGGCTATGGATCCATTATTGTCAGATCACTCACCATTGGGGTTGATAGTAGAGGAACAAAGGGATGCACAAAAAAGACCATTCATATTTTACAATTGTTTAGGAAGTCATCCAAAATTCAAGGATGGGGTTCAGGCAGGCTAGCAAATAACATGACGTGGTATGAAAGGAATTTGGAGGAACCTAAAAATGGTAAGGAGGGAAATGTAGAAACTGTGTTGCTGATAAAGTACAAAGAATTATGAGGGATCTTATGAACATGCAGACTAAAATGAGGGTGGTTTCAGTACATTAAAACATGATAGATGAGGAGAAGCTACTAAGAACTTAGTTGGCAAAATGGAGTCAGATAGAGGAGAACATATACAAACAGAAGTCTAGAGTGAAATGGCTCGGGGATGCTAACACTGCTTACTTTTTTGCTAGTATGAAGAACATGAAGTCACATAATCAAATTACCATGCTAACAACAGAAGATAACACAATCATCAGAGAAGTGAATGATATAAGACAGGAAGCTGTGGGTTTTTACCAAAAGCTACTAGGGCAGACTAATATACACATGCCAGCTGCACAACCAGAGGTATTCAAAGATGGGCCTAGACTTACCAGGATATAACAACTAGATCTTATTCAACCATTCACTGAAGCTGAGGTCAAGGCAGCACTGAGGAGCATTGGGGACTCTAAGGCTCCAGGAGAGGATGGTTGTAATGCTCACTTCTTCAAAAAAAAAAAGCCTGACCAGACATAGAGGATGAGGTAATTATAGCTATCCTAAACTTTTTCCAAACGAATATAATGTATGGTCTTGTGAACAAGACTTTTGTCACTCTTATTCCTAAAACACAGCACCCTACATCTATTAAGGAGTATAGGCCCATTTCTTTCTGCACTACCATGTATAAAATCATTTAAAAAATGCTCACACAAAGGCTTCACACTGTAATGAAGTGCCTAGTAGATTCAAGTCAGGCTGCTTTTGTATCTGGTAGAATGTTAATTGATAATGTATTAATGAGTCATGAATTGGTCAAGAGGTATGAAAGGAAGGGAGCTTCTCCAAGGTGCATGTTTAAAATTGACATGCATAAGGCATATGATTCCTTGGAATGGCAATTCTTGAAGGAGGTTTTAATAGGAATGCAAGTCCCATAAAAGTTTGTAGTTTGGGTAATGACTTGTGTAAGGACAGTTTCATATTTCATCATGATAAATGGTTGTCTTAGTCCAGCTTTTCAGGCTAAGATAGGAGTGAGACAAGGTGATGCATTATCTCCCTATTTATTTGTGCTTGCTATGGATTATCTCACAGTCCAAACCAACTTTCAAATATCATCCTAGATGCCACAAACAACACATTATACAGTTAAGCTTTGGTGATGACCTCTTGTTGTTTAGCAGGGGGATGTTGCTTCCACTACTATATTGTATGAATATTTCTAATAATTTTCAAAGGTGTCTGGACTGATAGCTAATCAGGTTAAGAGTTGTGTGTATTTTGGTGGAGTGTCAGAGGAAATACAGTAAATGATACTACAACATACAAGCTTTAGTAAATGAGCTCTTCCATTCAGATACCTTGGGATGCCTCTTAAAAAACTATCAATAAGTCAGTGTCAACCTCTCATAGATAAAATGATGGGCAGAATCACTTCATGGACAATAAAAATTTTATCAGGAAGGCTTCAGTTGGTGAATAGTGTCTTATCAGCCAAGCAAGGATTTTGGTCACAGATTTTTCTACTGCCTAAGAAATTTTTACAAAAAATAGAATCAATGTGCAAAAGTTTTCTATGGAAGGGTGAGACACAAAGTAAAGGGAAATCACTCATAGCCTGGGAAATACTATGCTGGCCATAGGTTGTTGGAGGTCTAAAAAAGGATAAACTATGGATTGTATGGGTTCATACATTTTATCTAAAAGGTAGGAAACTATGGGAGGTGGAAATCAAGCAAGCATCATGGGTTGTGAAGAAAATTCTTACAACTGGACAATGGCTAGAAGAAAGGGGCTTGCAAGTACATGAGATCATGGAGGAAACATAATTCAACATAAAAGGAATGTATCAGAAGCTAAAAGGGGAATACAATAAGGTTTCCTGGAAAAGATTGACTTGGAATAATCTTGACAGTCCTAAATGGGTATTTGCACTATATGTGGCTATACATAGAAGGCTATACACTAAAGATAGACCGAGTAAATGGGGATTATTGAAGATGTTGTATGTTCATTATGCAAGGCAGAAGTTGAAACACATCCGCACTTGTTTTTCACTTGCATCTTCTCAAAGAAAATATGGCAAAAGATGCTAAACTGGCTACTCATTACTAGGGGTTGTGAATGATGGAATGGAGAACTGAAATGGGCCACATGGCATGCTAATAGCAAATCTATTACGGCAAATGTTTATAGGATGACACTAGCAGCAACAGTTTATCAGATATGGCAGAAGAGGAGCCTCAGAATTTTCCAACACAAGCATGATCAGTAGATTAATTACACAAGACATTCATCATAGAGCTAGCATGTTTCCTCGATTAAAAGGATATATGCAGAATCTTAATTTTTATCCTTAGAATAGCTTACAAGTAAGAGGTAGATTGAGTAGTAGTAGAACTCTGAGATTGGAACATGTCCACATCCAGAGTGATAAATTGTACAAAAGTGACAAATCAGATAATAAAGTTAAAAAAATCATTTAAAAGAACTTGTTATTTCAATTATAATTGTTTACTAAAAAGCTTTAATTTAGTAATATTAATTCTATTTTACAACGTCGTATACTATGTGACATGATACACGCGCAACACACATGTCGTGAAACTAGTGTATATATATATATATATATACTAGTTTTTTGACACGTGCGTTGCACGTGATTATCAATTCAGAAAATATATGTTATAGTAAATAGTATTTCTTATTTAAGCGAAGATTTGAATAATAAGTTTTGCAAAAATAATATTGCAGATTCTTTTGTAAATGTTCTATGTGGATCATCAAATATATCTCTTATTCACGCGAACCTATGAAGATGATCAATGAAAATTTTTATTAGTTAAATGCAATAATGTGTGTGTGTATATATATATATTTCAATTTGATGAGGTTCAGTCAAGTAATTAATCGTATCTCACTAATATACCTTATAGACAATATTTGTTGTGTATTTTTATTTTCATCTAGCCAAAATGTGTATTTCACGTTAAACTCTTTAGATGTCATATGAACATGTGAAGAGAACAACTACATTTTATTTTTAGAACTATTTTTTTAATATTAATTTTAGTTTATAAAGTTATAACATAATAGTGACGTTCATGTTGTTTGCTCTCATATTTGACTTTTCAATTGACTATGTACATAAATCAAAGATGTTTATCTGGCTGTCCATAGTTAACTGAGAAAAGTTTCTTTTTTTTACCGGAAAAACTAAAAATTAAAATTAAAAAATACTGTGAAATCATACATATAATCACCTATTTATCTTACACCCAACAAAGATATAGTTCATATACTTGTAAACGATTTTCAATTTATTCAACCAAACATAATTCGTCCAAGGAAAAATAACAACTCCGTGTTATCACATATATAGGGGTGGTATAATAATATGAAAAATTATTGGTCAAAAGTTAATATAAGGAAAGATGAATGATAAAAATAATTAATGTAATAACTATGGAAATTCACAATATTATAACTAAAAAATGTAAAGGAGCGTGACTAACGTTTGCAATAATTAGTAATAACTAAGAAAATTTATAATGTTATAGCTAAAGAATTAATGTGCAATAGCTAAATTTCTAATAATTTTTATACTTACATAAATAAATAGCACTTTTAATTAATGTTACTATTTTTTTTTATAGTTATTAGATTTTAATTTAGTGTAGGGACAAAATGAAAATGTTTATTCCATATTACTAAATATAAAATTTATTTTGTAAATGATAAATTTTAAATGATTCATATATTCACAGATTTTCACATTGTTGTGAGTTTTTTTTTAAAAAAAGAAATCGGAACATTTTAAAATAATATTTTTTGAAGTTTGAAGATCTTGTTAACTTGATCATATATATATATATATATATATATATATATTTACATTAAGGAAAATATTTATCTCATATAAATTAGCTACTAAATAAATAATAAAAATTAAACTCATACAAACTTTAACTGACGTTATTACAAGTCATATGAACTTTTCTTCATCTAAAATATTGAAATATTAAGAAATAGTAAATAAGTAAAACAAAAGGGCAATGTTTATATAGTAATAGCTACTTTGAAGCAAACTTCATGAGAATCTAAATAACATAAGTAGCATTGATAAATAAAGTCATTTTTTTGTCTTGAGCATAAAAAAAGGGGCAAAAAACTTAAGTATACATATTAAGTACCATAATTATGACTATATAGCAACAATATTTTTTACCCAAATAGCACTAGTTTTTTTTCAAACTTATGTTTTAATAATAATATAAAAAAAAAAAAAACACGTCCAATTAGTGCTCCAGCCGTTCCCCTTTTTTTCTCAAACTTTTCACCAACCACGATTTGCTCCGATTGGTTATATATATTCTCTCCTAACAATAAAAGGTTTCTTAACAAAAATAAAAATCTCTTACTACTCATTTTGGACGCACTTCAATCATGGATACCAACAATTATTCAATCCTAATTCACCATAAAGGACGTTGGGACGCACAGGTAATATTGATAAATCAATATTTGATTGTTGTTTTTTTAAATGATTTTTCTACGTGAAAAATCATGATCGTTATGTTGTAGTATACTATGTTGGATATGTTTTTTTTTGTTACAATCTAACAAACGACGTTAAAAATGGTGTAATTTTGAATCTTTTAATTAATGGTTTTTTTTTTGTTGTTCAGCAATTTCGAATTTTTTTTTTGGGGAAAGTTTTCTTTGGTTTATTTTCTAGGGTTTGTAGGTTAAGAATAAAAAACAATTTTAGTGCTTATGGTTAGTAAATTGGTTAAATGATCATTTTAAAATATTGAACATGTTGATCGTACAGTGTGGTGTATTTCTGATTTTTAGGGTGTCATTCAGAATGTTAATGATGGTGTGCATATTGCTTATATTTTGGTAGATAATTTGGATTGTTAAGTTATTGGGTGAAAATAATAGTTTTTAATTGGTGTCATTCAGTTTGTTGTTTTTTTGGTCCATAATGATGGTGTCATATTAATTCTATTTTTTAGAATATTTTAGATTGGTAAGTTATTTGGTGTAATTGATCGTTTTATTTACTAAACATAATGGTCTGCCAGTTTGCTTAGATTGTGATTTTTATGGTGTTTTTCATAGTGGCGTTTTTGGTACATAATGATGGTGTTCATATTTATTATGCTTGATAGATCATTTGGATAACTCAAAAACTAACTTAATAGTGTAATTTATGAATTTTGTGGTACATATATTGAATAATTATTGGAGAGAACTCTTTAAATCAGGCTATATTATTTTAATACATTGAATTGACCAGGCTGATTGATGAGATTGACTTCAAATATGTTTTGATCTAAGACAGGTAGATATGTTGATTACAATATTGAAGGAGTAACATGTGATGCAAACACAAAATATGAAGGGTTAATTACTACTATTGCTTCCCAATTAAGTGTGGACACAATAATATTTCATTTAGAACTAAAATATGTCGTGAGTGGACCATCTCCACCAATGAAGATTCATAACGATATGAGTTATTACAAGGAAACAATCAGGCAGACCACCAACAACGGCCGTAAGAAGGGATTCAACAAAGGAAAATACAAGAGGAGTAAAGTCACTTGTAGTATATGTGGTACACCAGGGCATAACAAAAAGACTTGCCCCTAATTTGCTTATCAGAATTAACATTGTTGTATTTCAATTATTATTGTTGATGTTTTCTTCCAACAATTCTGAATTTTTTTAAGACTGATAAATGCACTTTTATCTAATTTGGTTACTCTTGATTAGTTTATTTGTATTATTGATGATTTAATTGACATATCTTTGATATTCTCGTGTTTGACATACATGCTTGGTATTGTCGTGTTTGTCATACAGTGTTGCGTTCTAGGTGACTTAGATAAATGCAACATGTTTAAAAAATTTGTGTTGTAACTAATGAGTGAATGTTAGTGTAACATACAAAAAAATATATAGCACAATTGGTGTGCTTATTGTGAAATAACACAAATACTGATAAAAATTGAATTGAAAACATTACTTAGAGTAAATTTTTTTTTTGTTTGGAACCAAAATTAATACACATCATTAACGTAATTTTTTTAGTATAATTTTGGAGTAGTACTGAAAAATGTTAACAAAAATGGATGTAAATAATGGCTATCATGTACCGATTTGGTGTACTTGTGATGAAATAGGCACAAGTATTGGTAATAAATTAGGGGTATATGCTAGATGATATTCTGGTATAATATACACGTTTGAAACATTGAATACACTTAAAGCTAGTTAAAGTGAAAAGTTTGATTTATATTAGACATCATTAACGTAAGAAATTATGTATAATAATGATAAAAATGTTAAAAATAATGGTTGCACTATAAATACCAAGCACATACACAATTGATATAGTTGTGTAAATAAAAATAATAGTAAACATTGGTGCATATAGTGGCTGATATTCTGGTAATTTATACCTACATGAAACATTGAATATGAAACCACTTCTTAAAGTAAATGATTCTGTTTTGAATGAAATGTTGGTATTACATGCCCATATCATACATCGAATTTTTTAACTACTACTTACGTTAAAACATGTAATAATGTTGGTATACAGTGTCTCACATGTTGGTATTATATACCAATCTCACACATAGTTATATTATATACCAAAAACACACATTTTTGTTGAAATGTTCTTATTATAAACCAAACTCACAATAAGTTCTCACAATAAATTAATCAACATAATGAACCAAATAAAGGTAGTTAAACTCCAAAATTAACACAATATCCAACAATGATATTCTGATAATAAATACCAACATGAAACATTGAATATGAAGAATATGGAGAGTTTAGACGTTTGGCAGTTGAAGGAAATTTCCTAGAAACTATAACTCACCTATGGCTACATCAACTTTATTGGTAACATAAAAAGTAATATCAAAAAAGGAAGAAAATAAATATGATCCCAATAATAATCAATGAAACCTGTAGATATGGGACTAATAGGAGAGATAATATTGGAAAAATTTAATACCCTAATTATACTCCATATTAAATGCACGTTAATCAAAAAGCATGAGAGAGAAAAAATTGAAAAAATAAATAACTTAAAAATGAAAATTAATTAATTTGTTATGTATGTAATTTAAAAACTATGTTTGTAATTAAATAGAAGTACATTGATATTTTGTTAATTAAAGTCTTAAGTAGTATACTTTTGTAATTTTCACTTAATTTAATGATCTCTCTTAGATAAAAAATTTTTTTGTCCCGATTTGGTTCAATGAAAAAAATTACTTGTTTCAATAAGATAATATATTTTCAGAAGACCCCTATATAAATATGTGGTCCCATTAATATTATAAATTAATAGTTCTTTAAAAGTACAAATATATCTAAGACAATATAGTAAAATATGATTTTATTTTTTGTTAAAATTTAAATCTAGTTGAAATTCATCTCTAACTTTTTTTATTGCATCCAAAAGTTTCGGTGTTATCTTTTTGAACTACATCGTAAAATTGTGAAGAGTTCTAGATGTGATAAGTATTTCCTTACGCGTAACTGGTATCAAACGTATTATATCACATTCAACTTCATCATCAACTTTGAATTTATTTTACCATGAATCATTTAAAAACTAATGCTATTTGGGTGGAAAAAAAGTTGTTGCTACATAGTCGTAATTATGGTACTTAATATGTTTACTTTAAGTTTTTTGCCCATTATTAATAACCGAATATTAATTTAGTACAATTTTATTGTACACTAAATATATTGTTATGTTGTAAGACATAGTATTTGATTTTAAACGTGAACCAATGTAGAAAATACCTTCACACGAAATCAAAGAGAAGATTTATTCGGCACATTTTCTTGCTTTTATCATTCTGCTTAGGCAAGAGGAGTGAACTATTCTGCTTGTGTGTTTGCTGTTTGATACGAAGGAGAACATTTTTCATTAAGTTCATTTTCCTCATTTTTAAGTTCATTTTCTCCAAGAAAATGTGTTCCAAAAATTTTGTTCAACCAAACATAAAAAAATAAGAAAACATTTTCAAAAAATTGTTTTCCTCCATCCCAAACGCAACGCAAAGTCGCCTGTAGCACCTCAAATATGAAGTTAAAATTTTGAGCTTTACTCTAAAAAGTAATCATCCAGATTGTCAATTGCAACAGTTACTATATCCTAACCCAAGAAATACAGACAAAAATGAATGGATGCAGGTAAAATTCATTATAATGTATAATTTAAATTCCAAAGACATTGAGTGTAAAGAGATTTATCTCGTCTGCCTATATCTTAATAGACCGAGTTACCTCATACTTGCATGATACCGTAGTTCATGTGCATACAAACCGATAAAAACCACAAAAAAAAAAAAAACAGTACAAAAAGGCAACTGTATCTGCAAATAAAAACCAGCTCTCTCCAGCCACTTGAACCAAAATTAACCCCAATAGAAGAAAGATAGCATAAATAGTATAAGGCTCGCTCATACCGATATACTATAAGCAATATACAGTATTTCAATCATACGCAATATCACAGGCCAATACACAACATAGCATTTCAATGGTTTAAGATAATATCAATTTCCACATTAGTAATTTGGAGACCATTTAGCTACACCTACTCTCCCCTGTCATCTTCCTCAGACATGCTATCCCCTCCATGCCTGCGAACAAATTTAGTACAAAGTTGAGGCACAACTATACGTTCAAGATAATATGATCAAATTTAGTAGAAAGCAGGATACTACGTTTTTTACCACAATACTTCAACAAAGAGAACAAGAACAATAAAGAGACAACCATCATGAATAACTAGATGTACATAAGTTTTTCAGAATAACACAACAGCTCATCAGCTGTCCTAGGTCATTACTACTTGCTGCATTCTTGAATAGTTTGACCTTGTCTTGTGTAATGTAAACTTAAACTTGATCTAATATATTGGAGATTATAACAAGGAGATTGCAAAGAGCTAACGTGCACCTAGCCAGCTGTCATTATTAGTTAGTTGAAGCTACTGTTAATTAGTTATAAGTTTGTTGGAAGATATTTTGTATAGATGATAAGTCGGTTAGCAACTGTATATAAGGTGTGACTCAACAGAATTAGAGTAGATGAAACAGTTCAATTCCCAATATGTTCTTCTCTGTATAGCTTCACTGTAAAGTTCAGTAATGGAGATTCAAGCTTTACATATAGTTCTTCATTGGTTTCATGCAATCTATGAGCAGTTTATCAAGGTATCAGAGCAGGTGTAGCCAATTTTGAGGCGTAGCAATTATTCTGTTTAATTTCCAGTTCTCGATATGGCAAAGAAGATTGATCATGATCATCCTTTGTATTTGAGTTCTTCCGATGTGCCAGGAGCTTTGCAAATTGGGATTCAGCTCGTCGAAATGGAGGATTACACTCTTTGGAGTCGCGCGATGCAGCTCAATCTCCTCACGAAGAATAAATTGGGGTTCATTGATGGGAGCATCAAGGGGGACGACTTCAAGGAGGATCTGGAGAAGAAACAATGGGATAGGTGTAATGCGATGGTGATCTCCTGGATTATGTCCAATGTTAGCAAGGAACTGGTTAGTGGTATCCTATTTCGATCGAATTCAGCACTGGTTTGGTCTGATTTGCAGGAATGATTTGACAAGGTAAATATGTCTCGAATTTTTCATCTACACAAGGCTATAGTCTCTCACACGCAAGGTGTTTCCCCTGTTTCTGTGTATTACTCTCGATTAAAGGATTTATGGGATGAATTTGATTCTATAGTTCCCCCTCCCTCTTGCGATTGTGCGAAATCAAAGGATTACACTGCTAGCATGGTTAGGCAGAATTACTACAATTCCTCGTGGGATTGAATGATAGTTATGGACAGGCACGCAGCCAAATCCTTATGATGAACCCTCCACCTAGTGTTAATCAATGTTATACTTTGATTGTGCAAGATGAAAGTCAACGAGCTTTGGGTGGTGATTTTCATGGGGGAAATGAGGGCCATGATCCCACTGCTCTCTTCATCGGTAGATCTGGTAGTTCTGGTTCAGGCTCTAGATGTAGGGGAGGGAGAAGTTATGGAAACTTTCAGAAACAACAAAGAGGAGGTGGCTCCTATTGTGACTATTGTGAAATGAAAGGACATCATAGGGAAGATTGCAACAAGCTTAAACACTGCACTCATTGCAACATGCAAGGTCACACAAAGGATATTTGTTTTCAACTAATTGGTTATCCACAAGATTGGAAAGGGAAGAAAAGAGCTCACATGGTACAGACCTCTAATGGAAATGGAACACAAGTTGAAGGATCTGGCATTGAGCAGCACAACCACTATTTTCAATCTGGAGCAAGCAAGGGGGATGAATATGCTCCTCATTTCACACCTAATCAGTACAATCAAATCCTACAGATGTTGAATAAGTCTCAAATAACTGAGTCCAGTGCACACATAGCAGGTATGTTTGCATGTACCTCCTTTAGCAATTGTTTAGACTGGATAGTAGATAGTGGAGCATCTGACCACATGGTTGGGACTAAAAGGCTGCTGAATCATGGATTAACAGTGACTAATACAGGGAAGGTTCAGCTAGCTACAGGAGATTCAGCAACCATTACTCAATCAGGAAACTCTAAGCTCACAGGAGGTGAGATGTTATTAAGGATGTACTATGTGTACCAGCTTTTAAATTCAATCTTTTGTCAGTTCCTAAATTAACAAGGGAATTTAATTGTTGTGCCTTATTTATCCCTGACTTCTTCATCCTTCAGGATCTCTTCACTGGGAGAGTGAAGGAGATTGGTAAGGAGAAGGATGGATTGTATTTGCTGAAGACACAGACACAACATCAAGTGCAAAGTGCAAGGTCACTAATAGCAGCTAAAGGATGTGGAGATGGTGGTGTTTGGCACGAGATTGGGGCATGTGCCTATGAATGTAATTAGGAAGACAAGCATGCTTAGACATAGTACAAACTGTGTACTTGACACTGAATAATTGTGATGTATGTCCATTAGCAAGACAAATCAGACTCCCTTTTAAAGCTAGCAACAATAGGAGTGATAAGTGTTTTGATTTGATTCATCTAGATGTATGGGGACCCTATAAGGCTGCAACATATAATAACATTAAGTTCTTTCTAACACTTGTTGATCACTATTCCAGATGGACTTGGTTTTTTTTATTACATCTTAAGTATGATGTGTCTACCATACTGAAGCAATTCATTGTGATGGTTAGGACACAGTTTGGTTTGCAGGTGAAAGCATTCAGAACTGATAATGGAGGGGAGTTTTTTAACTCTCAATGTGATGAGTTGTTATAACTTAATGGGATAGTCCATCAAAGTTCTTGTCCACACACACCTCAACAAAATGGTGTAGTGGAAAGAAAGCATAGGAATATCCTGGACACTGCCAGGGCAATCAGATTCCAAAGCCATTTGCCAATTAGATTTTGGGGGGAATGCATACTAGCTGCTGTACATATTATAAATAGAGTACCTCTTTCTGTACTACATGATACTTCTCCTTTTGAAATGATGTTTGGAAGACAACCTGACTTATCCTAAATGAGGGTTATAGGATGCTTATGTTATACTACTGTAGTGCACAAAACTGACAAGTTTGGTCCAAGGGCAGTCAGATCAGTTTTGATGGGGTATGGAGATACACAGAAAGGTTACAGACTTTTTGATCTTGAGCATCATATCTTTTTCATTAGAAGAGATATCTTTTCTTTTTTTTTTTTGATAACCGAAAAATTCATCTGTGACCCGCCCTTTGGACCAATCACAGCCTTCTAAACTCGGTGGATGATGTCATCTTTAATGAAGACATTTTCCCTTTTCAAGTTCACCCTACAGGTGCTTTGCAGGATAATGATCACAGGACTAGTAGTTCAATTCCTATAATCTCCACATCTCAACTTGAAGTAGATGAAGATAAGGCTCAAGTTGTGCAAGCACCAGTTGTACCTGAGATTGCCACAACACATGATATGCCAGTAGTTGAAAGGAATGCAGTGGCTCATTCTGATGAAAATGTGCAGAGAAGATCAACAAGAACAACTAATGCTCCTATATGGCAGAAGGACTTTATGATTTCAGGAAAAGCTAAACAAACTTGCTGTCTTTATTCTATTTCTGATAGTGTTGATTATAACAGTCTTTCCAAGTCATATCAGTGTTATATTGCAAATTCTTCAGCAGAGGTGGAACCAAGTTCTTATCATCAAGTTGTGCATGATGATAGATGGGTTCAAGCAATGAAGAAAGAGATCACAACACTAAAAGACAACAACACATGGGAACTTGTTCCATTGCCTTATGGAAAGAAGGCTATTGGCTGCAAGTGGGTATACAAGATAAAATACAAAGCAGATGGACAAATTGAGAAGTTTAAAGCCAGATTGGTAGCCAAGGGGTACAACCAAAAGGAGGGTTTGGATTACCAGGAAACATTCTCTCATGTTGTTAAGATGGTCACAGTAAGGACAGTGTTATCCATTGCAGCAACAAAAGGTTGGGATGTTCAACAAATGGATGTATATAATGCTTTCTTGCAAGGAGATTTGACTGAGGAAGTATACATGCAGTTGCCACAAGGCTTCCACCAAGAAAGAAAGGATAGAAATCAAGTAGGTAAGCTGCTCCAATCTGCATCACAATAGATTTGGGTTTGATATCAAATTTGTGAGTTCAAAGCCTAAGTCAATTCATGCAAGCCCCTAAGACCTCTCACATGAATGCTGCCATCAGGATAGTGAAGTATGTTAAACAATCACCAGGCCTTGGAGTGCTACTTTCAGCAACATCCATAGGTTCCTTCCAAGCCTATTGTGATGCAGATTGGGGGTCTTGCATTAATACTAGAAGGTCCATTAATGGTTACCTAGTCAAGTATGGAGATTCACCAATCTCATGGAAGTCTAAGAAGCAGTCCACTATTTCCAGAAGTTCAGCTGAGGCAGAGTATAGGAGTCTTGCCTCTACTGTTGCAGATATCACTTGGATCATTGGTCTGTTAAACTCATTGGACATACCTCTAAGCCTACCTGTTCCTTTACACTGTGATAGCAAAGCAGCCATTCAAATTGCTGCTAATCCAGTATTCCATGAGAGAACTAAGCACATTGACATTGATTGTCACTTTATTAGAGAGGTCTTGAAAGGGTTTTGTGATCATACATTATTTGTGCTCCTCTGAAAAGCCTGCTGACATTTTTACTAAGGGGTTGAGTAGGTGTCAACATTCCCATCTTATGTCCAAGCAGGGATCGAAGAACATCTTCATATCACCCAGCTTGAAGGGGGCTATTGGAGATTATAACGTGCACCTAGCCATGTGTCATTATTAATTAGTTGAAGCTACTGTTAATTAGTTAAAGTTTGTTAGAAGATATTTTGTATAGATGATAAGTTGGTTAGCAACTGTATATAAGGTGTGACTCAACAGAATTAGAGTAGATGAAACAGTTCAATTCCCAATATGTTCTTCTCTGTATAGCTTCACTGTAAAGTTCAGCAATGGAGATTCAAGCTTTACATATAGTTCTTCACCGATTTCATGCAATCTATGAGCAGTTTATCATAATAGAGTGGAAGCACTTCTTAAAGTGGGGTGATGTCAGTTATATCAAATCACAATCTATTATTACCCTCAAAGTAATAGTAAGAAAAGGAAGGTGTTGAAAATATCTCACAATATTGCAAAAATAAATCAGCTAGTCGTATTATATCTCTAAAAGATTTCTTTTGCAGAAATTTAGTTCATCAATAGCTAAGTTTTTAAGGATTTTAAATTATTTTTATTAGAGTCCTATGTGGCTTGAATTTAGGAGTTAGTTTCCTCTTTATTTGTTATTTGAATTTGCGGAAAAGTTAGTAGCATAATTTTCTATTTTTAGTTAGAAACTAAAGCTATAAATGTATGTCTCTGAGTTATGAATAAAATAATTCCCTTTGACAGCATTGCAATATTTTATTTTATTTTCTAAGCCTTCCAATGTTATTTCCCTAATTTTTGCTAAAAACCAACAATTGGTATCTAGAGACATCAAATGGTGTATGCCGAGAGACGCCTTAATTTTTCAACTTGCATGAAAAAGGGAGCCATTGCTAAATCACTTCTCAGCACTGGTGTTTCGGGTTGTTTGGAAAGAAAGAAATGAGAGAATTTCTTTAGTTTTTGGTGCAACACTGCTCTGAGAATTGTATAGAGCCTGAAGCCATGTTAGATTTTCTTTGTTCATTACACGACTTGTAATGCACGTACTCTTTTGGATGTTATATCTAACCAACATTTTGCTGGCTCAGATCAATAAATTTAACTTGATTAAAAAGATATCATGGTAGACTGCTGGAAACATAAAAGGTACATAGTCTATTGTTTAGTCAAAAAGGATTGATAATTTATGTATTCATAATGCATTTTTAACAATTTTATTTTTATTTTTTTGAAAATGGTAATGGTGTATTCTTCAGCATTAAGGAGATGCTGGTGACCTGCAAACAGAGGGGAACAAAAGAAGAGAAAAAAAAAAGAAAAGAATATTTACAAGGGTCCTAATAATTCTACAATTTGTACTGTAACCTCTAAACCTTTCTCTTTACACCAAAAATAAAAGGATGCAATACAATCCCATCTAACCTTCTGAATGGAATTGGACCTATCTTCAAAATTTCTACTATTTCTTTCTTTCCATACTGTCCACCAAATGCAATGTGGAATTATCCTCCACCATGCCTTTTGACTCTTGCTCCTCCCCTCTTCTTATCCAACAACTCACCAAATCTGCAGTATGCTCGGGCATGGTCCAGTTTGTTTTTGTGAGACTAAGGAAGATGGTCCAAATTTGTGTTGTAAAGTTGCAATGCAAGAATAGATGCTGGTTGGTCTCTGCTGCGTTCCTCATAATGAACACCAAGATACTATAATCTTTTCTTTTCTCCTCAGCCTTCATGTGTCAGGCAAGCCCTTCTAGCAACCAACCATGTAAAGCATTTTATCTTAGTTGGTGCTAAGGTTCTCCATACCTTTCTCCACAAACTCTGCTTAGAGTTGCGTTGCTGTGGACTTTCCATTTTGTATGCTCTGCTAACCGTGAAAGCCCCATCTTTACTATGTTTCCATCTCAAAGAATCATGAGCATTGGTGATGCCAAGGAATTTTTCTAATAGCTCTAGCAATTTGGCCACTCTCTCCACTTCCCAGTCATTCAAAAACCCCTTCTGAAGATTAGATCCCACCCTTGTGCTGTCCAACATTCATTGATATTTGCATCAGGATTACAACATAGTAAGAACAGATCTAGAAAGGATTCTTTTAGAGAAATCTGTTTGTTCCACGCATCTGTCCAAAACTTAGTTCTCCTTCCATTTCCCACTTCAATGTACGTATTAGCTTCAAGTTTTTGCCATAAGGATTGTACTCACCATACTTGGATTTGATGACATCCTTCCATAAAGCTTGCCCCTCTTCATTATACCTCCATAACCACTTCATCAAAAGACTATTGTTTTGTTTCCTTAGATCTCTAATACCCATACCTCCTTTGTCTTTGCTTTTCAAGGTTATCTCCCATTTGACTAGGTTATAACCTTTAATTTCTTTGCATCCATGCCAAAGGAAGTCCCTCCTTGATTTGTCCAGCTTCTTCAGAACTTTGGGGGGTAATGGAAATAGTGACATGACATAAATAGGAAGGGAGTCTAGCACTGAATTGATGAGAGTGTGTCTGCCTCCCATAGACAAATATTGAGCCTTCCATCTTGCTAATCTCCTTAAAGTTTTCTCCACAATGCCATCCAAAATTTGTTTGCTCTTGTGTTCATATCCCAAAGGCATACCTAAGTAAACTGTTGGCATATTCTCCACTTTGCACCCCAAAATATCTGCCAGATTCAAAATGTTTGTCACCTCATTGATTGGAAATAAATTGCTTTTCCCCCAATTCACTTTCAAACCCGAGGAAGCTTCAAAAAACAGTAAGATTGTTTTTAAGAATCTTATTTGGTCCTCCCGAGGTTCACAAAAAATGATGGTGTCATCTGCATATACAAAATGACAAATTTCTTTAACTTGTTCACTGCTACCATGTATCTGAAAACCTTTGATCCATCTGTTTTGTATTGCTATTCTCATCAAGCTATCAAAACCTTCCATTGCCAAGATAAATAGAAAGGGGGATAAGGGGTCACCTTGTCTAAGTCCCCTTTCTGAAGGGAAGAAGCCCACTGGTCACCATTCACCAGAACAAAAAAACGGACAGTGCTGATGCAAAAATGAATCCAACCCAACCACTTTTCTCCAAAACCCATTTTTCTGAGGGTGTTCAGCAAGAATTTCCAATTTACATGGTCATATGCCTTTTCAATGTCCAATTTGCACATTACACCAGGTTCAACACCTTTCAATCTTGAATCCACACATTCACTAGCTATAAGTGCAGCATCCATTATCTGTCTCCCATGCTTGTTGACCAACTTATCCACCACCTTTTTCAGTCTCTCTGCTAGTATCTTTGCTAACACTTTGTATATGCCTGAGATTAGACTTATAGGTCTGAAGTCCTTCAATTCAGAAGCACCTACTTTCTTGGGGATGAGAGCCACAAAAGTTGCATTGAAACTTCTCTCAGTCCTCTGATTATTATAGAACTCGTGTATCATACCTTTGATGTCTTCTTTCATTACTTCCCAGAATATAAGATAGAAGGACATGGGAAAACCATCGGGCCCAGGAGATTTTTCCATCGCACAAAGTTTAATGCATTCTAGAATCTCCTCCTCAATTTGTTTCTGTAACTCTTCCTTTTCATCCTCATTAATACAAGTAATCCCCAGCAATTGTAATTCTAGCCTCCAAACTTCTGTCTCCTTGTACAAATTTTCGTAGTAACTCTTGATGGCCTCCTTGATATCAGTAGGATCAGTGACATTGCTTCCCTCCACCTTTAAAGATTCTATGGTGTTGTATCTTTTGCGAGATGTAGCTATTCTATGAAAAAACTGTGTTCTTATCCCCCTGCTTCAACCATTGTATTCTAGATCTTTGTCTCCACCTTATCTCTTCATTTTTGACAACTTCTTCAAAGGACATTGCCAAATTTGTTTTTTGCATTAATTCATCATCTGTAAGTGGTCTTTGCTCCTGAAGGATCTCCCATTTGGACAATTTGTCAAGGATTTCTTCCTTTTGTTGTTTCCAGTTGCTCCTATTATTCTTGCTCCATTCCTTCAATTTCCTTTTTAGGAGTTTCAGCTTTTCAGCTAAGACAAAACCTGCTGTACCTGTAACTACAAATGATGACCACCAGAAACTCACTTTCTCCTTGAAGCCTTCAACCCCCATCCACCAGTTTTCAAATTTGAAGTATGACTTCTTGAAGTTCATGTCTCCACAAGTCAGTAGAACTGGGTTATGATCAGATACCAACTTTGGAAGAGTTGATTGTCTAATGAGGGTGAAGAGTTCCTCCCATTGAGCAGAATACATTGTTCTGTCAATCCTTGATGCAGTTGTATGGTTCTCTCCTCTTCTCCAAGTGAAAGACCCTCCAAATAAAGGAGGGTCTATAAGCTCCACCTCCTCAATACAATCAAAGAATTCTGACATAGCCCCATTGATAGATGAACAGTTTGTTCTTTCTGATGGATATCTGATGACATTAAAATCACCACACACTACCCACGGCCCTTCACAGAGACTTGTCATGGCTCCCAATTCACACCAGAGATCCCTTCTTTCCCTTCTTTTGCACTTCGCATAGACAGCCGTCAGGTACCATATTAAATTCTGGTTCTGACCTGTTAATTTGCAAGAAATGCATTGCTCACCACTCTCTACTAACTCCCCTTCCCAGACCCTTTTGTCCCATAGTATTAGTATCCCTCCACTACTCCCCACTGCTTCCAAATGCAACTCCCCCACCCATCTATTGTTCCAAATAGTATGCAACAGATTACTTACGTTACCCGTCCATTTAGTTTCCACTAAGACATAAATATCTGCCCCCCATTGACTAACTAGATTTCTAACTAATCCCCTTTTATTTTCATCGTTTAGACCCCTTACATTCCATGAAACTAATTTCACCCTCATTGTTCCACAATAGTTGGGCTTCTCCCTCTTATTCTTGGCTCACCATCCTTGAAATTCATGTTGAAAATTAAATTCCTTAATTCCTTTGGGACACTGTTGTTGTTACTGCTTGATGAGCTATCCTTTGATTTCTGATTCTCCCTTGGCTTGTTTTGCTCTAATTTCATGATTAAGGAATAAAATTCTTTTTCAAACCCTTTGGTAGAGACTCCAAACAAACGACTAAGTTTGAGTAGATTGAGTTGAAACCTTAGCGTTGCTTGTGATTCAATACAGTCCTCTACGATGTTGTCATCCATTGCTAATGGTTTAGGGTCCTCATACTCCATTTGTTCTCCGAAGAGCTCTATAACGCCTTCTTCCCCCTCACTGTCAACTCCCTTGATGCTATCCATTTGGCTTGAAACTAGATCGCTTGTTTCTTTGCTTTCTTTGATCGGCAAATTGTCTATGCTAAGGCTCTGAAAGTTCTTGGGAGTTGTTTCCATTCGCATGCAGAATTCTGTGTCCTCATCAATGCTGGAATGTTCAAAGATTTTTTCTGATTTGCCCTACTCCCTTAGAATGGAATTTGTAAAGGGTTCTGTGAATCCATTGGACTTCTTAATTAAAAAGCTCATCTCATCTGTTGATTTCTGAAAAAGGAGCCGGTCCTCCTCTTGATAAGGCTCTTGTGATCCAATAGGCTCAATAAATGGTTCTGATGTGGGCTTTGGTCTGGGAGTTAAATGAATAGGCCCAAAAGGACTTTCTGGTTGGTCCATGTCTGGTGGCGAAGTGGAATTTAAAAGAATTGGATCACGCCCCACAGATTCTTGTAAATTCAAACATTCAGCACTGCTACAAGCCACCTGCTCTAAAGCTGACACCACCTGTTGTGTGTCAGACCCCACAAAATCTGTTGGGTAAAGACCTACAACCTCTTTACCTTTTTCATGAAAAGTCTTCTTATACTTTCCACAACCCAGAACTACTCTTGGCTCTCCTTTACCAGCTATAGTCACCTGTCTAGGGTTAGTAACTATCTCCTTTTTCTTGTACATCGCCGGCGACTCTACCCATATGGGCATACAGAAGATCAGATTTCCATCATCAACATCAATGGACAGTGGTATTGTCTCCCTCAGACCCTTAACCCGAATGTGAGCCCATCGCAGGTGGTTTTTAAGTTCCGTTTCTTCTTCATTTTCCAGCCAACCTCCACATTTATCACCTATCTCTTTCATGACACTTGTGGGCCAGAGGTGTAGAGGAAGACCATGCACTCTGATCCAAAACCAATCAAACTTGGTTTGGATTGGAAAGGAGCCCTTCGTCGGAGACCACCAGTCAAGTGTTAAGATGACCCCTTGTCTTCTCCAGTCGCCCATAAGAATGTGTTCAGCTGCTTTCCTTGATTGGAACTCAAAGAGAAACTGAAAACCATTATGTCATACACTTGGATATTCCGAGTCCCTTTCCATGTCTGCTGAGCCCATCTTCTCGCCTCATTGCGAGTCAGAACTTCATCCTCACCATTGAATCGACCAACTAGACATCTGTGCAGAAGATCATTATCAGCCTCTTGAGTTTTCACAGAAAGCTGGTTCTTCACAACATCAACCTCAGTAACCTCAGCTTCCTTTAAAGTCCACTTGCTCTTATTAAGAGCATCTTTGAAGCTGCCCTTCTCATTTAATAGATGTTCTGTTGTACCTCCATTTGTAATAAATGCACCAGGAGTGCTAGTTTTCTCTGTAATAAATTCCTCAATCTTTGTAGCCACCAGGCCCCATCACTCATTATAAGAACTTTCTGGAATGATGATCACAACTCTGTTATATCCCTTAACTGTAATAATGGAAAGGAACCTCCCATACTTATTGAACTTTTGGGAGCAATAAATATAAGTAGAGAAATCTCTGCATCTCCACGATTTAAAGTTCTTCCCCCTGTTTTCTGATGCATCACTCATTCTTCTGCATAACCAGAGTAAAGCACCTTTACTCAGAGTTAACCTTCTAATGGAATTCCTGACATTCTCCACCCAATCAAACCAAAGTACTGAATCTGATGAATACATAGAAATCTCATAAGATTTTCTCCCAGATCTAAAACAAAGTCTATTGTCCATTGAAAGAGGGTAAACTGGAGGGTGCAAAAGAGTTGAAGGTAGGAAAAGTGAACTCCGGTGATCGGATATCACCGGAAAAAGGGTAATACAGGTCCAGAAGGGACCTCTAAGAAACAAGCCTAGGGATATGTGCCTGGGAGAGAAAGTTTTAACTTCTATGTTCTTTGTTTTAATATTATATCTTTTGAAACTCTAATTATAGGAAAACTGAAGAGTTGATAATCCGTTTGGCAGTCTACTTTCAATAACCTTGTCTAACATAAAGCACCACAATCCTTCAAAGTGCTTCCAATGTGTGTGTTTATCTAGACCCTGGGGGGGGGGGGGGGGGGGGGGGGGGGG
>JAJOOS010003083.1:0-26957 GCA_029582725.1 Solanum chiquidenum | reverse complement strand
AAGAAGATTTCAACAAAGAAGAAGATAAAAGGGTTTTTAGAATTGAGAATAATAGAGATTAGTGCCTTTTTAGTTGAGTTTTTTTTTAAAAAAAAAAACTAAAAACAAAAAGGACAAAAGTTGTTGACTATTGTACTTTTAAATGTAAAAGTAAAAAGTTTTCTACTTTTTATAGTTCCAAAGTAACTAAAAGGACAAAAATTACACCAACATAGAGGACAAAACTGTGGTTGAACGTTTTATATATCAAAAAAATGAATTAAAACTAAAATGTGGCTACAAGGATTCGATCCCGGGTTGGCTGGGAAAATTGAACCCCCTCAACCACTCGGCTAAGCTTCAGACTTGTGTTAGTGGGTTCAAAATTTAATATATACATATAAAATTTTAAAAACTGATTAAATATACATATATATACAGTGTTATTTTTCAACGAAGTGGGTTCATATGAACCCACTTGAACCACTGTAGGTCTGCCCCTGATAGTGTATATACTTAAGTTCCTTGAGCACTTAGAAAGCACTAAATTGTAACTTCCTTAATTAACAAAGATGTTTTTAGTGGAGTCTGGAACTAAAAAGTTAAAAAAATTGAGCATTTTTTTTTAATAAGGTAACAAAAATTGAGTATGAAATAAAAATATAATATTTGGATGGAGGGGTAAACGATGTTAAATTGTATATACAAGTCTCATGTTAGAATGAATCTTATATGGCCCACATCAGAATGAATCTTGCATGGCTCACGTAGCCTTTTAGGACTTACGTTGACATGAGTCTTCCTTCAAAAAAAAGGCAGACTTTAAAATTAAAAAATAATATTTATTCTTCATTATTTATTCAATTGTTTTGTTGTTATGTTTTCGTGCTTATATTTTCTTTCTATTTTCACTATTTATATGTAAATAAAATGTGTGTGATGCCGTCAAATTTAATAGTTTTAGATGTGAAGATATCTTGGTTCATCCTTTGTGCTATCTTTTCAAAAAAATAAAATACATCGTCCCATTCAAGTTTTAACTAATAGAAGTATCAGGGCATGCCATTACGCTATCGTCAGTCTATTGATGTATATGGTGGCAGAATCAGAATTTTCACTAAAGATTTTAAAATATGAAGAAGTAAACATATAAACAAGTCAAGCAGATTCAACATCTACTATTTATATCTAAAAAAAAAAATCCTATGTCCCAATTTATATGACATATTTTTAATTTTGAGATTTAAACAAGTTAATTTCTTTTTTTTTAAAATATGTGCTACTATATTTTATGCACATCAATTATTACATAGTGTATATACTTAACGATACACACTTCATTAACACACAAAAACTTAATTAAATTGACCTCTAGAGAACTCTTTAACTTCAACCGTAGGTGTTTTAATAGTACAACTAGTTGGTCCATGACTGAGGTGAAGTACAAATATAGCAGTTTTTGGTTGAAGTCGTTAGTTTCTTGACAGACTTTAACAGAGGGATGTAAGTTGCAACTTTTGAGGATAGTTTAGGGATGTTTTTTGTTCATTATGAGGATGTAGTTTAAGATTGAGGATAGTATAAGGATGTAGTTTAAGTTTGAGGTATAAATGAGGGATGTTTTTTGCCATTTACTCGCAATAAGACATTCAAATGGATACACTAACACTATGGTCACTTGTTCCAACAGAAAATGTTATGATCCCATGAAGCTTTTAAGCTTGGTGAAAAAAAAACTATACAGTTGCCTGAGCCCATCTTCACCAACAATGATAAGAAACGATCCTGCTGAAATTCAAATATTAAGCATTTGTGATTGAAAATGATGATGATTTATATACAAGTAAATCAACGACTCACATTTACTTGAAGCACTGATCGATGTTTTCGTGGAAAATTCTACTATAACAGCAACTCTATAAGGAACTTTTCAACTAATAGCTTCAGTTAAGAGTTCAGAGAATGAAAACGAATGTCAAGATCAATGATATACTTAAAACATGATGCCGAATCAAACAGTATATAGCTGATAAAGTTGACGTATCTCACCTGCATTCTTGGTGGTGAAATCCAAGCTTAGGAGTATAATGTCATGTACAACTAGGGGGGTTTAAGCATTTATAAACTGTGGATGCAGGTTGCTTATAGGTAGGTATGCTGCTAGCGTCAACAAATCTAACTTCACCTGGACCAAAAGAAAGATCTCTGTGCCTGCAAAATAGATAAGACAGAATAATTGTAAACCATTTACATGTCGGAGCAACCAAAAGTATAGCTGTCAAGGTCACTTGCCTTCGAAGATCAAGCCCTGTTAAACCAGCTAGAAGAATTGTCAAGTTATCAGAATCTGGTGAGACTATGATGACAGTGTCCTCAGAGTATTGAGTTTCAAGAATCGACATAACTTGTGTTACACGAACAAAGACATCCAAAACACTCTCATTAGGTGTTCCATCATCAGTAGGAGGTGGCTTTATGTTCGGAGAAAGGCTATCTGATTCATACACCTGCAGCATTATATCAGGAACTTAAGTGTTTCAATGATTTTCGAATAATTTAGCACACAAGAGTATAGTTCTCCGAGGCAAAGAGAAATGACTCATTGGAAATACTAGACGATAGGTCCCAAATATTTGAAAAACTCCACATATGATTAATTATCATTAAGAATGGAAGTTTATTTCAGCTGCAGATAATTAATCCTTTCCCACCACATAGGACTCTGAATACATTGTTTATTTTGTTAATTTAACACACGAATTCGACAGTAATGTGACTGAGTACAAAGCAGCATCTTACTTCGGATAAAGTATCCAAACTTTTTCCTTCATATGCCCCCAATCCACGAGCATCGAGAAAGCTATATTCAGGGACTATATGGCTGCAATCAGACTAGCGAAGTAGTTATCATATGCAAAAAGCACTGAATATCAAGAAAACAAACCAAGTTAGTGTCCCAATTATAATACCTTCGATTAACACCATTAACAGCAGCGATAATCTCAGCAGCTTGATAAGCTCTCTGAGTGATTGAAGGCCAAATCCAACAATTCCCATCACAAGCCCTCATTTCCTTCAAATCAAACGCCGCCCTAACGGTCTGTTTCTTCCCTTTCTCAGACAGCCCATTATCCACCGATGTTTTGGCTACTGGATTAGTATTAATCAACCCCAGACTCTCATATTCCGATTCCCCTGCTCTCACCAAAAAATACCTGACAATCACCTCAACAATTACACATTGCTCAGAAAGAAAATCACAACTTTCGAGCAGATTAAGAAGAAAAAAAAGGAAATCATTCAAGAATTACCTGTTAGTGAGGCGAAAAGGAGGCATTTGAAAAAGCCCACGAGCATGGGACACTGGTAATGGAAAGGGGCTAAATGGGTCACTAGCCAAAAATGGAGTTATTAGGATTGAAATTGAGGTGATAAGGTGACGGCGGGTGGTGGGTTTGAAGTGGAATTGGGAATTACAGGGGATTAATGGTGGCTCAGAGGAGTTCCATGGCGGAAGAATAGTGTTTGAGGCAAAAAAAGCTTTAGACATTGTTAGTTTATTGGCTGGAAATTTAACTGATTTCTGATTTCATAACACAAGTTGGGAAAGAACAAATGTGTATGTAAATGAGAAAGATCAAATCTTTATGATGCTAAGTGCTAACACCCACACAACAAAAATATCTCTACTACAGTCTTCAAATTCCTACATCTGTTTCTCTGTTTTTTTCTTTTTGACCCCACTTTTTCATATTAGTAATTTAATACTTCCTTCGTCCAATTTTATATAAATTAATTTAACTTGATACAGAGTTTGTTAGTGAAAAATTATAATATAATAAAATTACAAGATTACAATTAAAAATAAAATGAAGAAATAAATCTCTTCAGGCTGAGGCGCGGATATCTCGCTCTCTTTAAGGAGATTTAAGTCTATTGCAACAAATGTTTTTCACCGGTTCAGTAGTAGTCCTTCTTGACTTGTCCTCTCCAGAATACAACAGCCTAATCACAATATATAACTCGACAATTCTGGACAAGAATTGAATCCAAAGCTCCACAAAAAGAACACCTCATTTCAACTAATAAGAACTCTATTTTTGACAAACTTTATGCACTCTATATTTTTCTTGTGTATTCTGTGGTACCAAACCAAATGAAGACCACCACTATTTATAGTAGAAGAAGTCTTCCTAGCAATGAATAGGAAAATAATGGGGTAGTAAATAGTGAAGATAATGGCCTTAGGAGTTACATAGGTTACAAGGTATAATGGAGGAATAAAGAAGGAATAAGTAAATGAGATGAAAAGCTAAAAGCCACCAACGGCTTAGGACCTGTTTGGATTAGCTTTTGCCTTATGACTTATAAGTCAAAAGCCATAAGTTAGAATTATTTTTGTTATTTTGGCTTTAAAATAAGTGCTTATAAGCACTTTTTAACTTACTCAAACACTTCAAAATTGCTTAAAAATTATTTTGGCTTAAAAGCACCTAAAATAAGTCAATCCAAATAGTCACTTAGTCCTTAGATGCTGCACCAAAAGTTTGTAACATATGCACCTACTGCCAATGGAGTAATGCAATATAGTGATGTAGCAATCACGACATTTCAACGGTTGCAAACCGAAAAGTCACTAAAGATTGGCAGCGACGGCAACACTAAGCTTTAGCAAATTAATATACAAAATATTATTATTAAAATGCTAACAACCTAACAGAGTTTAATACTTGTGATTTAAAATAAGTGATAAATAATTGTGTTGCAATAAATCATGAGTATTTTTTAAAGTTAAATTGTTACTTAATATAGAAATGTGTGTTTTTTTTAGACAACTAAAAGGAAATTAAGTCATAAAAACCGAGACAAATGAAGTATTTAGTATTTACCAAAGTGTCCCGAGGAAGATGAATTTTCGATAGAAACAGAATGGACCTCCGTGGTAAAAGAGGTAAGAAAAGAGTTTGCAATGCCGAAAATGATTTAGGCTATTATTTAGATTTTGTTCATATTCTTAAAAAATATTCGATTTGCTCTAAAAGGTCAATAATTTTTTTTAAAAAAAAACTAGTATCTGGGCTTTTAGCTAACTAAGCTAATAGATCTCTATCAATAATGATGGGCCAAAATATTAAAAAGACCTTCAGACGTCCATTATTTTAGGCCCAAAAGAATCTTCTATATTTTTCTCTTTTCTTTCAAGTGTTGTCAAAGATATCATGATTAATCCTTGTCAAAAGAAAAAAACAGCAGAAAGAAATACTTTAAACAGATCAAAAAAACAAATACAAGCACTAAGATATTATGTCAGTGAATGTCTCTATGCTTGTGTGTGTTTAAATTTTGTGATTTGTCCCCACCCACGATTAATATGAGCTTGAAATTTTCTTTGTAATAACTCTCCAAACTTATTCATAGTATATATAATTGTATATTTTTTATTTGTAATAATGTAAATGAAAAGAACAAGTTGTTATTAACTGACAAGCTTTGCGGATAATCAAGACGATTAACCAATTATTAAGAAGTCATCGCGCGTGGATCCATAAATTAAGAAATACCATTCGGCCATCAGCTTTACCATATAAGTTATTGTCAGGTGTGGATCTATGACTTTTGGGTGAATTTTCAGAATTAGTAATTTTTGTTCAAATTTAATATTTGTATTGAGAAATTTATTAAGTAAATGTTTTCCTTATTTATTTTATTAGTTTATTATAGACTTTGCAAGCATTTTAAGAAATAATGATCAATGTGAATATTTTATCACAATAATCATATTGATTGAGAAATAAGTTATTACTATTGAGAGAACAGAAAAAAAAGAAATAAATATCTCTTTTTTTATTAGTTAAAAGTAAAATTTTATTATTTTAAAATTTAAAAGAAAATATATAAGAAATACTATGTGTTTTTTCCGATCCAATTGAAGATATATAACTCATTTAAGTTTTGTTCCCCTCGTAGATGAAGGTTTCAAATCTCCTTGGATGCCTATAACATTTTTATTTACAAAAATTTAAATCTCCAATAATTTATGAAATTTTAAATTCTAAATCCGTTTAGAGTGTACACTATATTCAATACTCCAACCTATATTTAAACACAAACTCGGTAGAATATTTAGGATAAAAACAAAATTAAATAATTTTTCTTTTACTCTGACTTGACGACAAAATAATTAGTGGATGATTGCTCTTAAAGAACGATCCTTTGAATAAAGAATACTGGCGCCATCTGTTCTTATAGGGAAATTAAACCCAAAAAATAAAATAAAAAGAAGATAGTGCTCCACCATAGTGGATAGTTAGATGAATTAGGGTAGTAGCTGCTGCATCAAACGACGATACAGCAAAGATTCCCAGTTTCATTGTGGTGTCACTGACACCCACTATATTATAACAAAAAATTAAATAAAAGATTCCACAATTGGTCAAAAACGAAGCATGTCTGAGATTGTTCCTTGTACTCTTGTTAAGTTATATTATCAGTGTGTTCTAATATACAAGTGAGTAGTTTTATTTTTTAGATAATTTATTTAAAACTGTATGTAAACTTGGTACTATTCTATTTAGTCTCTCATTTTTGAGACTGGTTTATTTGGCTGTAGTTATTTTTAGGAGTATCAAACGGACGGATTGAACATCTCTTTATTAAAAGCCTAAATGTTGGCGTCCTATCGGAATCTGGTCAGTTAGTAGTAGTACTGCACTGCTGTGCCTGCGCTTTGTCTTGTTTTCCGTGCACGACACTAATGCTTTAATAACGTGGTCCACCAATATTATCTTCAACTTGTCAACTTGCTAAGTATAGCTAACCCTTACATAAATTTTCAATGCAAATATCGAAATCATACTGTGGACAACCTTCAATTAACCTCTTTCAGGTCCACAATTGTTTGAGTACTACATAGATAGAGCAGATGTTGGAGTATAATATGCTTTTATCATATCAACACACTTTATTTCTTCTTTTCCAAGATGCTATATATCCCTTCTTTAATTTGGATGTTCTCGAACAGAGTAGTAAATATAGATTCACGATCTAACTTCCTTTAAGGTACTTAATATTATCTATGTAGGAAAATAATGGATTCAGATGAATTCAATTGATCCAATTCTTATTTATATTTATACTAAAAACATTCAAAAAATATACATATAAATATAATGAATAAGATTACACTTATTATGGATCCTCGATTTGTTTATATATTCCTATCATTTTATGAAAATTGTTAAACGTTACTTTAAGAAGATTATCTGTACTTAAAAGAACTTTAAAGATTTGGTTAGGAAGAGTACTCAAGGTCCTAATTCTAAGTTCCTTTAAAAATTTGCTAGGATTATGAACAAAAAGGAAGCTGCTTTAATTTTTTTTTAAAGTTCCTTATCTCATAATTTGTTTGTATCTATGGTTTAGTTTTAACCATATTATGAGAGAAGATCCTTGTACAAAAAGTAAAGCAACTTCCCTTTTGTTCATAATTTGGCTCCATGTGGTTATAGCAGGGGGCTTGACATAATTATTAAAACTATTGTCATGTGATCATGAAGTTATAGGTTCCAGCTTTAAAAATAGCTTCGAGAGAAAATACAGCACAATAAACTCATGTGATCTGACCTCCATAATTTTCTTTTTCTTTTTTACCGTGTGGTTTAATTTACTGAAATCCCCTATTTAGATCTGACTCAGAACTGGAGTATTATTTTCTTTTGTTAAAAGAATATGGACAATGAGAATCTCTGCCTCTTTGTTAGTAATATTATACGCCGAAAGTAAGAAAATAAATGTAAAAAATGAACATTGGTTAAGAAAAATATTGTCAGTAAAATAGGAAAGTAGAGAAAAACATCTCATATCTTCTATTTATGTCGTTATCCTCCATAAGTTTATGACTCAAAAACATAGAAGAGGGCCAATAGCCAAACAGGTGAAAATGGGCACAAGAAATGTCAAGCTCAACATTTTTCTCCTCTTCATCTTCTTCTTCTTCTTGTCTTCTTCCTACACTGTAAGTATAACTAACTAGCTCATACTTACATTTTTAAAAAAAATTATTATTCTCACTCGAAACGTTACGTATTATTGATAAGTTGGTATTTTAGTGAACTTATGCTACTTTTTAACGATAATTTCATGTCGCTAGCTGAATAGATGATTGTAAACTTTTCTAATTTGTCATTACATTTGAATTTTATTTTTGTAGGTTTATTCATTGGCGCAAACAAACGCACAAATTAGAAAGAATTCATTAATACCTAAAGAAAATCCATTTACAGTAAAAGCTTCACTTGTTCGATATTGGAATAAGCAAATTTCCAATAAACTCCCTAAACCGGATTTCCTTTTTTCAAAAGCCTCGCCGCTCTCCGCCGCGGATGCCTCCTTCTTCACAAATCTTGCCACCCAAAAATCACTCTCCCGCCACATTTCCGCCTTCTGCTCCTCTGCCAAATTGTTCTGTTTTTCCGAATCGAACCCATACCTTGACAAAACCCCTAGTACGGATGCAAATTTTGCCGTTTACAACAACAAGAAATTCGCAACCTATGGATCTGGACGGCTCGGCGGAGGAGACGGTTTCAAAAATTATTCCGACGGTATAAACTTCGCTACCGGAGAATTCACTAAATACAGCCGGAGCTCCACTGGCCATCATGAGGATTTCACGAGCTATGCTGCGGATGGGAATGTAGCTACTGGAAATTTCACATCCTACGCCGCGGGTGCTACCGGCGGCGGAGGAACTTTCCAGAGCTACATGCCACGTGTTAATGTACCGGATCTTCGATTCGCTTCTTACGATTCGGATGGTAACAATCATGAACTTTCGTTTAATAGTTACGTAGGTGATACGAATTCCGGAAGGGAATTTTTTATCAGTTATGCGAAAAATGGAAATGGGGTTCCAGCTGAATTTACTACTTATGGTGATACATCAAATGTTATTGGATCATCGTTCAATGGCTATGGTGAATCGGGTAATGCTGCTAACGATTCGTTTAAGGCTTACTCGTCAAATTCTAACAACCCGAATAATAATTTCAAGAATTATGGTTCGGGTGGCAATAGTGGGATTGATAGTTTCGAAAGTTATAGGGATTCAGCAAATGCAGGTAGTGACACATTTACGTCTTATGCAAGGGGTTCGAATACAGGCAAGGTGAATTTTTTGAATTACGGAAAATCGTTTAACGAAGGAAAGGATATTTTCAAAGGATATGGTAGTCAAGGAGCTAAATTTCCTTCCGTTGGGTTTAAGGTTTATGGCGTAAACAATTCATTCAAAGAGTACTCTCCAAAGGGTGTCAATTTTGCTGGTTACACAAAAAAAACCGGTTCATTGAAGACCAGTGGCAAAATTGTGAATAAATGGGTAGAAGAGGGTAAATTTTTTCGGGAATCCATGTTGAAGGAAGGGACCGTGATGAAAATGCCTGACATTCGTGACAAAATGCCCGGAAGGTCATTTTTACCCCGGACAATTTCGTCTAAATTACCGTTTTCTACTAAGGAGTTGACCGAGCTCAAGTCGATTTTCCACGCACAGGAGAACTCCACCATGGAGCATGTAATTGGAAACACGCTCGCAGAGTGCGAGCGTGCTCCAAGCCCAGGTGAGAACAAGAGATGCGTGGCGTCTATTGAGGACATGATTGACTTTGCGGTCTCAATTTTAGGCCACAATGTGGTTGTGAGGACTACCGATAACGTAGCCGGGTCAACAGGAGAAATCATGATCGGAAAGGTTAAGGGAATCAACGGCGGAAGAGTGACGAAATCAGTGTCATGCCATCAAAGCTTGTACCCTTACCTACTGTATTACTGCCACTCTGTTCCAAAAGTGAGGGTCTACCAAGCAGACATTCTTAACGTGGACACAAAGGCTGAGATAAATCATGGTGTTGCCATTTGTCATGTTGACACGTCATCGTGGAGTCCAGGTCACGGTGCCTTCATGGCATTAGGGTCAGGGCCAGGTCTTATTGAAGTTTGCCATTGGATATTTGAGAATGATATGACTTGGGCCATGGCTGACTAGGCAATTGATTACAATGACGTGGCTATTTACTAATCCAGTATTTATTTTATTGTAATTTTAGTTTATATGTTGCCACAACTCCAATATATATTTTGTTGTCCCACTATTTGTCGGCAAGGTTTCGTATTGAAGGCATTTAATGATTGGGTTTTCTCGTATCATATAATGAGTGAATATTACACTCTTTGCTCCTTTAATATGACACTTGATTCGACATAAAAAAAGAAAAGAAAAAAAGAAAGACAAACTAATATTGAACTTGTGATATTTAACTTGCCACTACATTATTATACCTATAAAAATTAATCAAAACGGATCTAGAACTTAAAGTTTTATGGGTTACCAATAATTTCAAATGAAAATATGAGAAGTTCTTTATATGTGCTCAAGGAGAATCGAATCTCCATACAGAAGGCCAGCTAAACTTAAATGAGTTCCTTCACTAAAAGAGAATCAATGCAATTATAGCAAATACCATAGCTTGTAAGTTGGAACAAACTAAAAGGAAGAAAAAAAAAAATGTAACCCATGAAATGATACATGAGTAGTAGTATGTATTTTTGAGAAAGTAACAAAGGCTGCTGTGCACCGGAGTCTTTTGTCTATTTTCATCATTTTGGAGTATAGTATGTTTAATGTTCTTTTTAGGTAAAACATGATGGCTTTGATGATGGAATATATACGCACGCCTTGGGGGAATTGCTGTTTGTAGCAGTAAAAAGGGAAAGCATGCATACATTGAGTTTTCCAACTTTGAGTAGCATCAAAGGAATATAATGCATCATAATGTGACGTGTACAAATAAAGTACTAATACTTATTTTATAACAGAACTACAGCATGGATTGTTTTTTTTTTCGTCAAACAAGTACACTAATAATATGCATGATGAAACATAACTTCGACACTCATTGTCATTGATACTATAACTAGTGAAAAATCATGGATCATGATCTCATGTATGAATACTAGTGGAAGAATTTTCGTATATAGTGATAGTTTTGTCTCTAACTATGAAATATAGTGATAGTTTATGTACATGTACTTATGATTTATGAAATGTAAAAATAGTTTGTTTCAAAATGCAGCGGAGTACATTGTATCCACGCAAGTGAAAGACATTGTATCCATGCCATTCATTATTAAATTTTATTTTATTTTTTATTGAAATTTTTATCTTGTATTTTTCCTAAGCTCTAAGATATATTTAAAATAAAAATAATAAAATAACATTCAATCTTGATTCAACTCAGGTCTCACAGGCGGATCCTCTAGTTTGTACCAACAACACAATGACACTCCTATGTTTTTCAAGGATGCACTGTTAGTTATATCCTAATTTTTGTTAGTTTCTCAAAATAGATATATACGTGATTTTTTCAAAGTTACCATTCCACCTACAGGGTGGGTCTGCCTTTGCTTGTATCATCATCATAATCCACTCCACACCCCTCAAAAAAATCACTTGTATTATGTCACTATATTTTTTGAGATATACTAATATTTCGGGCATAAAATAAGGTGTATGGGGTGTATTTACTAGTACACTCAAACTCTTCATTATGTATCATACTATTTTTAAAAATACTGGTCTTTCATATAAATATAAATACTATATTTATTATGTCCTCTAATATTTCTAGGGAACTTTCGCATATAGCCACTCAAAAAGCCTAATTATGCTTCATAGCTATAGTTTGCTAATTACGATTTGTAGCTACATGTTTTAGGGAGGAGAGTGGTGAGCGAGATTGGGAGAGGGAGGAGAGGACGAAGGGTGGGAGAGAGGTGAATTGTATATGTATATTGGGTAGATAATTGTATATTATACAAATGTATTTGTATATCTGGTGAACGAGATTAGGAGAGGAAGGAGAGAGGTGAGCGAGATTGGGAGAGGGAGGAGAGAGGCGAGCGAGATTGGGAGAGGGAGGAGAGAGGCGAGTGAGAGAGGGAAATAATTTGTATAATTCGCATCTCGTTTGTATAAATTCGCAGGTACGTTTTGTATAGTTTGTGAGTTTTTGTATAATTGAGTAATATAAAGTCTGAAATTATTCAAATAAGATAAAACTTGATATAACGAATTGATACAAACATAAACGTATGAACTTTAAACAATTATACAAAATATATCATACAAATTACATTATATAAATTATATTATACAGAATTCAAAAACTACACGTTTATACAAACTTTAAAAAGTTATACAAAAAAAGATTGAATGTATATGGTGACAAAACTGAAAAACCAAAGAAAATCATCGTCATATACAAACACAAACTATCGTAGACAAATACAAATCAAATGAAGAATTATTAGTTGCGAATTATATAAATATGACGAATTATACAAATGTGGTTAATTACACAAACTCGAAGTCATCCCACGTAACTAATGATTAATGTTAGTCGCGAGTGGTAATTATAGCAAACTATAGCTATGATGAGTAATTAAGTAGTATAAGTTTGTTTAACCGCATAATTTTCCCTATTTTTGAACTAGCAAAGTCTAAATCAAAATAAACGGGCCACATCTCAAGCCCAAATTCATTGAATAATGGATTCATTGTTTTGGGCCTTACTCCATTTGACTACTTGAGTCTCTCAATAATAAATCCAATCCTTTTTTGTTGAAGTACAAATAGAACTTTATCCTTTTTTGTATGCCTAGCTACCCCTTATAAATTATAATTACAAGTAAAAATGTCAGTGAGAATGCATGGATGCCGTCATTGGAAATTTGGAATGAAATAACAATCTTCTTGTCAAGAATATTGACTTATAATAATATCTATATAGGCTGGTCAATGCATGTATCTGTTGTCAATAATACAACATATATATTTTGTGTTGCACATTTTAGTTGTTAGATAGTACTTTATGATCTTTTCAATCGGATGATGAAATGACATATATCAGGAGAGGCGGAGTCAAAATTTCAACTTTATAAATTTCGAATTTTAGAATAAGAACGACTTCAAATGTTAACAACTAAGGTCTGAGTGCTATATTTAATAAATTTTTAATTAATACAAATACATTTCTATTTAAGCAAATAAATTCTATTTAAAACATACATAGTTGAAATTCTACCTCCGACCCATATATATAGCATATGGTTCCCTGACTAGGAACTAATAGCCAATAGGCATGTGGTGGGTCGTTGCATGACATGAGTCAATATCTCTAATTCTCTATTTGTTCTTATTGTCTTCCAAAAAAATGGAGGAATACTGGGTGTATTCGAAGCATATAGTACAATTTACAATTGAAGCTATTTAAAAAGACGGCAAGGCTAAAGTTGTACAATGTATCATATTCCGTCAGTTATATAATGTCACATTTATAATTTAAATGATAAATCTATAAGAAAAGTAGAATATGGGTAGAGCTACTATAAAAATATATGATAAAAAATGAAATATGATTATTAATTAATAAATAAAGATAAACTGAGAAAAAAATATTAAGATAACGACGCGATCACATCAAATAGATCTTTTCATTGTTACCGAATTTAAACGATACGGTACGATAAAATTTACTAAGTAACAATCAAAACATTAATTATGTTTAATCTAACAATTCAACGGATAACAACCATCCAAACAAGGTGTTAAAAGATAAAGAATTTACTTGAACTTTTATATACACGACATATAAATGACGTATAGTATATCACTAAATATATACACTATATAATACTCCCTCTGTCTTAATTTATGTGATATTTTTTATTTTTAAAGAGTTTAATAATTTAAATTTGACCGAAAATTTACTCATGAAATTTTTAAAATTTTAAAATAAAATTTATATTTTTATAAACTACATAATATGAACTATAAATAAAAAATAATTAACTATTCAAAATATTTTGAAAGACATTATTGCTCAGTCATCATTACACCTCAAATTGCTGCAACTAGTACTATTGAAAGTCAAGACATATGCATCTCATCACGAGTGATGTATTATGTATAGTGACATAATAAAATACATTTAATGAAAGTGAAGTACGTATGCATGTTTCTGCTGTAATCATTTAAAATTAATTAAATATAAATTTATAAAATTTGGAATATGTATTAGTCCAAATAAATATTATAGATTGATATAAAGGTGGTAAGTATTTAAGTCTAATAAATATAGATTAAGTTAAAGTCCAAATAAACTGATATGGGCTATTATAGATTAGCCCAATTTATTAAGTTCAATGGCATCTCATCCTAGAAAACTCATTTTTCTTACCACGTGGCAAATGACGTGGCATGTCAAGTCAAACAAAGAAGTCAATAGAATCATGTCATGTGTTAAAATGACAAGCCCACTTCGTAAAGGTTATATACCATGTCACTTAATTCTAATTGGCCGAAGGCTCCTGTTCGAATCGGGGTTTGAAACCAAACTCCTCCTCAGGAGGATAGATGGGGCGATTCGGGTGAGATCCAATGTAGATCCAACTTTTGATTCACTCGTGGGATCCAGGCGGTTCGAGGGGGGACCATCACGACTCCTCTTTCTCGAGAATCCATACATCCCTTATCAGTGTATATTCAAATCGAAGCAATTGAATGTCCAACTCGGGCCTATATGACATGACCGATCAATAAATCCACCTTCGTCATATATTCCATACATCACACTAGATGTTCCTATCACAAATCCTCTATTCACAAACTTCAAATAGGGTTCCCTCATAATTAAGAAAAAAGACCATAATTCTAGCAAGAAACTAGAGAGATCATGGATCAAAAGTCTCAGATTTCTCTACAAACTACAAGTTCAAGAATTCAAACATTCAAGTTCAAGAACAATCAAAATCAGGATCATCGGATTCGAAAACAAGTTCAAAGCCCTTGAATTTAAATAAAAGTCAAGATCAAGATAAAGTTCAAGTTCAAGTTCATCGAAGATTCAAGAACAAGATCCAAAGCCTTGGAATCTAAGATCAAGTTTATGATCAAGATCATCAAATTCATCAAATCCACAAATCAAGATCAAGCTTCAAAACCCTTGAATTTAAGATCAAGTTCAAGAACAAATTCAAGATAAAGCTCAAGAGCACTTGAATTTATATTTGAAAAGATGAATGAGAAGAATAGTTGAGATTATAAGACTAATATTCAAAATTAACAAAATACGATTGTTGCATTGTTTTCCAGTCTTGATCATTGTTTTTAGACTCAAATTTTACTATCTACAAATTCTGGCACTTCCAATGGGACCATATATACCTCTCGTCTCAAATTTTGAAGAATAAAAAAATATCAAGATGACTTCCAAGTACAACTCTTAATCGACTGCCTATAAGGCCACTAACTCCAAATTCTCTACGGAAGTCAAAAGAATCATTGGTGTTACCTTCGGATGGTTCAGAGCTATTACGAGGAGCAAGACCACTATGTTGGGACAAAAATCTTCAAGTGTCGTCCACATCAAATCTTGTTTTATAATTTTCGACTCCAAAGGGATCAAGGTCCTCTACAAATGCTTGAGAAGAAGGAAGTAGTGTTGTTGAGTCACCCTTTTGAAATTATTACGAGTATTATAGACTTGTGAGTCACCCTTTTGAAAAATGTTTTATCTTCGAGAATAGAGTTATGTGATTTGTTAACAAAAAGAAGATTGTCCTTGATGATGAGAAGACTAATTTTGATCAAATCTCTATAATATTCGGATCGCTCAATTCAATGCAAATATGTATCCAAATACAAAAATCACATGCTACACAAGAAGATAAATAGAATCTTCATAAATGAAGGATCTGGAGTCATCATTTAGTCTATCCATACATTGAAAAAATCGTCATCACGACTGAAGAACTTAGTGAAAATTATTTGTTGATACAAAGATTTAATCAAGGCGGACAACGGTCCATATGGTCTATTAAATTAAAAATCCACGTGAAAGATTTGCGATCAAGCGCATGGATGCATGTTACCGATGCAAAGACTTCATACAACATATTGCTTGGTAGGCCTTGGGTTCATGATAATAAAATGGTCTCATCTTTTTATTATCAATGTTTAAAGTATCTTGAAGGTGGGATCGAAAGGAAGATAGTTGCGGATGATAATCCTCTCATTGAAGTTGAGACACACTTCGCCGATGCAAAATTCTATTTGAAGAGTTATGTTGTTAAGGGTGCAAAAACTCATGATGTCAAATCAATAAGGCTGATAAGATCGCAAGTAAAAGAGTTGATGTGGCTTTCAAAAAGGTTAAAGTTGACACTAAAGAACCTTGTCCCATTCTGAATGAAAGGAAAATCATGTCTTCGAAAAAGAAGGTGACTTATGTACTCCGCTACGTTCCAAAGGTGAAGAAAGAAAAAGGTCAATAATCTAACGGTCAAGAAAATTCACGAAGAGGACTAACTCTTCCTATTAGACGGATTGATGCAATAAACTTATCTTCGATACTACCAGGAAAGTCAATCGCTCAAAATATAACTCAAGATGTGGCACTCCCTACAGAACGCACAAGAGAAAGCTCTGATCCAAATGCTTAAAAGGTGGAATTAAACTGTATAGGCTGTCATTATGGATAATTTGCCCAGTCTTTTATGGGTAAGTAACAGAAATCTCACTAGTTTATGAGCTAATTACTAAGATACTAGTTCGTAATAATACGAATCTTACCAAATTTTGGTGCGTTTAGATACGTTTTGATACATTTATCTTGTAATTCATGGGGTCAAAATTGATGTAATTTATTCTAAATAGTGGATTTGCATGTATCTCATGTGATACATAGAAAAAACTCCTTTTCATTTCGCTCGCCACTCTCATATCTCTCGTGTATATGTATCCTATGTACATGAAAATCACACTATATACATGTATATAATGTATATCTAGTGTGATTCACTTGTATCTGATATTCATATACAAAAATCTTGCTTTCCTTCCTCGCCTCCCTTCCATCTCACTCGCGAATTTCATATCTCGCTCACGTATCTGGTGTCTTGAATACATGCAAATCACCACATACACGTAGAAAATGTGTAACTAGTGTGACTCACATGTATCTTGTTTGAAATCTTGAATGAAATTATTTTAAACTATAAGAATAACTAGGAAATGTTATAAGAATACTATGGATTGTATTCTTGAGCACCCACAGTAATCTTAATTACTTTTCTCTGGGCCCATCATCTGCAATACTTGATATTTCCTCTCTCTTTCCTAATTTATTACTCCTATCTTATATAAATAAGGACATTCTTGAAATTACTTTAGCAGATATCCAAAATATCCAACAGCACATTGATCACTTGTTCATCTAAAATGGATAGCAGGAACATTAATAATGCTGCAAAAAAGCCAGACAGGAAAACACAGGAAAAAAACAGAAGAATCAATATGAAGTGTCTTTTTTCTAAGCTCTTTGCTCTCATTCCTCCCCACCACTTCTCTAAGGTACAATTATAAACTCTATTTCTATCTCATACACACAAGATATTTTAGTTTATGGAGTTCTGACTTCTAAATTTTAGTTTTTTTTAAATATAATAAGTTCTAAGTTGCTTGTACACAAAAATAAATTTAAAGAAAAATATAAAATTTGAACTAAAGTTACGTTACTCGTAACCACCTTCTACTCAACTCTAATTTTGTAGTAGTTGTACTTCAAGATGCTCATGGTGAAAGAATGCTACATATATGCCTATTAGCTTTGTTTATCAACATGTCTTACATAAGCTCATGTCTTATATAAGTTTTAAGTTATATTTTTACTTGTTATAGCAGAAAAACTTGTCTTATTTTCATGATTACAAATCTTGATGGTACGAATCGTTGGCTTAGCTAAGTTTTTCTACAACTTAATTAAATAGTGTAAAGACTTACTAGTGAAACAAATAACAATTTCAGGCAATGCTGGCACTACAAGACCAAGTTGATCAAGTCATTACTTACATTGAGGAATTAAAAGAAAGAGTAGAGGTTTTAAAGAGAAGGAATGATGGCACAACTAGTTGTCGTATAAAAACACCAATGGTTGAAGTGAGAGAGTTGGATTCAACTCTAGAGGTCATTTTAGTGAGTGGTTTGCAAAAGAACTTCACATTGCAAGAGGTTATAATAATCATAGAGGAAGAAGGTGCTCAAGTTGTTTCCGCTAATTATTCAACAATTGATGATATGATGTTTTATACGATCCGCGCTCAGGTGATCATATTCATATTTCCTCTGTCTTAATTTGTGAGATATTCTTTTCTTTTTAACTTTAACATTCTATATGACAATTGACATGTCTAAAAACCATAAGGCTCAAGCGATAATTTTGGTATAAATATTTAGTTTAAGATAACAAGATCCAAAAGTTTCTCGTAAATATTTCGTGTATATATACCATGCTATATCTTCAAATTTACATAAAATAAAATAGATTGAATGTTAGTTTTAGTAGAATGAAAATTAAGATGATGGCAAATAATGCACACAACTAGTTAATTTTGACGACTAAATTATAATGCTCATCTTATTTTGCAGGTGAAAATTACGAGATTAGGGGTTGATGCATCAAGGGTCAATTTGAGATTACAAAAGCTGGTTTCCTAACTTTACTTAGTTACCTATCAATAAGGAGCATATCAAAATGGACAAGTCATTGATCCGTCTCAAACAAATGGAGCTGAAATTTACTAAAAAATGAGTCATAATCTAATTCGTTCAATTTTTATCAGGTTTTACATTATTTTTTTGTTTTATTATAATTTTATTTGAGTCTGTATCTCATAGAACTCCCCCACCCTCATATATTAGGACTATATCTAAACAAATGTCATTTTAAAAATATTTATACGAACTTTCTCATTGATTATTTCAACTACATATCAATCCAAGGTTTAAATTGATTGAATAAAATATATAAGTCCATTATTAACCTGCACAAGATATAAATAATTCATGATTTTATTGACTAATATTATCGGATCCGATTTTGCCACCATACACGCATATGATTTAGCTGATGAAACAATAATCATACTATAAATACCTTAGGCCAAAAACATAGAATGTTTTATTACATTCATACTATATATTCCTTCAGTTAGTTATTCAAAGTTGATATGTTTATGATGCACATAATAATAATACATAGAAATCATCACTTCCCAAAGGCTACAATTTGCGTAACTAATTATTTCTCTTTTCATTAATAATTCTGACATTTTTGAGAAGTAGGTATATAGCTGATGCTTCTTCTTCTCCCTCTTCCAGGCTTTAAAATTTGTCCGGTCGTAAATGTGAATCATTTTTGAAGAATTATATAAATTAAAAGATTCGAAATATTGAGAGGAACTCATAACTAATTTTTAGAAATGATTTTGAATTATTCGGAATTCAAAGAGTTCATTAGTCATTAAAGTTTCTTCAAATATTCATGGTATACACTACTTATACAATATTGATACATTACATATATATGCGGGCATTTTTGTTGATTTTGTAACATGTACATATTGGTAAGTATTCCTGATATCTAACCCAAATTGATCTAGAAATCTTGTTAAAATATTTTTAATTTTTTTTTGATATGTTACTTGTAGTCATAAATAAAAACATAATTATTAGGTATGAAATATTTCCAATTTCAATAATATAAATATTAAAGTTATTATGAATATATTTCAAAATACTGATAAACTTGTGAAGTACTTGAATTGTGTCTTATAATACAAAATTTAATGTTTTTATTGTAACTTATTTACTAATTTTATTCTTTAAATATTATTAATACCGTTAAAAAAAAATTGGCTTACATTATTGACATCACCTAATTAATGAAAGTTCATGTTTTATACCCCTAATGTAATGTTAGTGTCTCTACCTCTCCTTTTTTTTTCTCTCTATTTTGTTAGTTTAGTGTCTCTATCCATGAGTAACTATTTTAGTGTAAAAAAAAAGGGGGGAGTAGTCTAAGGACATCTCCAATTCAAACACCAAATTTAGTATCAACACTACTTTAGTGTAAATCAACTCCAACCCACTGCACCAAATTTTACACCAAAAAGAAATATTTCTCTCTCTCTTCATTATTATATTATTATTTCTTATTTCATAAAACATATTCTTTCTAAAACATTCACCATATATAATTCATATTATTTTCTTTTATAGTCGTTTAATATAAAATTATTTTATATCATAATTTTTAAAATAATATAAATTTCTAGCAAATATTTTAATTTTTAAAAAAAAGTCATATATAGAAAAATTAATTTATAAAAAAATCTAACTTTTATATCTAAAAATTAATATTATAAAAATATTACATAAAAATAATTAAATATACAAAAGATTTAATTAAAACATACAACTTATATATTGTTTAATTAAAAGTTTTGTATAATGAAATAATATTAAAATATTGAATAAAGTGAATTGGTGTGATGAATAGTGTTACACCAAATTTGGTGTAACACTATTCACACACTAAAATAGTATAAAAATTGATATTGGATTGGAGATGGTATAATAGTAAAAAAAAAAAAAAAAAAGAACGGGGGAGGGGGGTCATTTATTTCAATTTATCTAATATTTTAATTTGAAGCAAAATTTAAAAAATATAAAAATACTTTATAAAATATCATTTATTTTGAAACCAACTTAAAAGATAAGCGTGTCATAAATTCAAACAAGAGAGTAGCTGTTTTCTTTTTCTTTCGGAATTTAGCAATAGTATTAAAAAGAACTACTATTTCGTATTCATGTAATCAAGTTACAATTCGATAGAACTCATTAGCATGCATAAAAACAATAATTTAATATGTAAACATAATTTATTTCTAACCTACTAAATAAAAATAAATCGTAATTTAAAACCGATAAATTAAAAATTCTTGCTCCACCTCATATGTCTATACAAATGGGGGAGGTGCACACATGTCAAGTTTTCTTACATAAAAAAGGAAATCTACATATCCTTTAAGTTACTAAATAAGAGTGTAAACTGAAAGAAAAACGCGGATGGCCGAAATTAGTAAGATATTATATTCCTTCCGTCTAATAATGATTGTCCATTATATTATTTTAGGATGTTCAATAATATTTGTCCACTTTATAAAATCAATAGATAATTTATACTTAGCTCCTAATTTACTCTTATTATTAATTATAGTCATTTCTCGATTACCTTTTTCAAGACGTTGTATTTATTATATTTTAAAAGAAATAAAATAAATTACCTTTTTATTTATAACTTCTTAAAAAGGGTGTTAATAATGAATAACTATTGTTGGACATATGGAGTAATTAATTTAGTGGCCTTTCCGTACTCTAATTTTTCTCTTAATATAGAACAACTTCCAACATATTATTGACAAAAAAGAAGGTTCCAGGTCCACTTTAAGATATTTCCTTGAACTTTCAATTAAGAGAACTGATATTAATGGTGTATCGTATATTAGTATTTGTTGATATACTAGTAAAAGGGTAGTTTGTGCTGCACGTTCCTAATAATATTATGTTATATTTTAAAGGGGAATTTCACAAATAGTTATTATAATAAATTTAATTATATTTTGTAGCTATAGTTTGTATATTTATGGGTTTTAGCTACAGTTTAAGCTGTCTCGTTTGTATAATTCGCAGGTTTGTATAATTCGCGAATATATTTGTATAATTCAATTATTTTTATATAAACTCAAAATACCAAATTTATACAATTACAAACATCAGAAGTGTAAACAGTTATACAGATTATATTATATAAATCTCATATTATACAAAAGTTATACAAATTCCGAATTATACAATAGTATATAAATTCCGAATTATACAAAAGTATACAAATTCCAAATTATACAAAAGTATACAAATTCCGAATTATACAAAAGTTATATAAATTATATTATACAAATTTTGAATTATACAAAACTAAAAAGTTGAACTGCGTAATTAGAGCTAAAAGTAGATCGTGAATTGTAATTAAGGCAAACTATATATAGCTATGTATATGAAAAGAGTTACGTTCAAAAGAAAAGAGTATTTATAGGAGTTGAACTATTTTGATCATTTATATATATCACCTTATTCAAATAGTCCTTAATGTATATGAAAATAGTATCATTTTGGTCTTTAGCCCTAAAAACTAACTGAAAAATAAAAAAATTGTTAAGAGTTAAGTTCAAAAGAAAAGGTGATATATATAAAGGCAAAAAATATAAATTGATTTTATTATTAAGAAAATCGTAATTTTTTTGGGTCAAAATTACTATCTAGAAGTTAAGTTCTAAAGAAAATTAACTTTTTTTAAGTCACGTTAAATTTGATATAATATTGTTTATGCTATAAAAAGGTTAAATAGTGCATTCGATTAGATGTATAGTTATTTATACTTCTAAAATCACAGGTTTCTCCCTTCACGATTCAGTAAAAAATTTATGCTATAAAACATGATTTTCTCACTTTTTTGTTATCAATACAATCAAAATATCTATAGAAATTGTTATTGAACATTTGACTGAAAATAAATTCAACTGAAAAATAGTACAGTAATTTTTTAGTGACATGTACAATGAAGTAAGCATGTTACGTAATTAATTCTCGTTGTCAAGAATCTTGACCACTCACAATTCAAACGTAGGCTCATCGATGAATGTGATCAACACTTTTTTTAACTATTAACTTTACTAACATATGCTGCACATTTTAGTAGGTAGATAGTATTAATTCTTTTTGGTATGACAATTGACATGATCATTTACTTAATAAAGAAGGAGACATAATTTCAATTTATGAGTTATGAATTTTAATACAATAATTTTACATGCTAATAATTAAGTCCTAAATTTAATAAATTGTGTTAAATATAAATATATTGTTTAAGTTACTTTTAATTATTTTTATTGTATAATTTTTGAGATGTAAAGTTATTTATTTATTTATTTAAAAAAAAAAAATTCTCTATGATTTTAAATTAAAAGATATATCTATATATATGTATGTGTGTGTGTGTATATATATATAATTTTTTAGATGTAAAGTTATTTATTTATTTTTAATAAAAAAAAATTATTTTTCTCTATGATCTTAAATTTATAAGATATATATATATATATAAATATTAATTTTATGGCCATAAATATATCATGTAGAAATTAAATTTAAAAATTGACAAAAAAAATATTCTTTAATATTTCAAAACGGACTAAATAAAAAAGACAAATATATGAAAAGATAAAGTATAATTATTCTGATAAAAAAAAACTTATAATAATTTTATTATTACTAAAAAATTGAGCCCTTCAAATTTAGGGTCCAAGGCGATGCATCATTTTCAAAAGGCAATAAGTCACCCCTGGCTGCACAAAATGTCATTTTTGACTTCTATACTACTTAATTACTTGCAAAAGAATCTTAGCACAATAAATTTGGGTGGAGACAGAAAATAGCACGCCCAATTGTTACAGTCTTATGCGAAACAAAACTTTCTATTTTCTTCTACTATAGTCTAATTATTGAATTCCCCCACAATTTCCTTTCTTACTGTCAAATCTAATCACCAATAATTTTCTTCTAATACAAGGTATTTTTATTTGAAAAATAAACGCGCTGACAATAAATAAGCTTCCAAGTGCACTCCAACATATTTCCTTGAACCTTCAATTAAGAGAATAAGAAAATTTCTAAATTTAATAAGCTTCCTTGATTAGCTATAATTTGTCCAATTATGTTTCATAGCTATAGTTTCGTTTGCTATAAATATTTATGTTTGTATAAACCGCTTGCCAATATACAAACATGTAAGTCTGTTTGTATAATTCACTTGTCAATATACAAACAAGGAACTTATACAAATGATCAATTGTATCAACATGATAATTATATACAAGCTAGAGTTATAAGCATATACAAATTTGAGATTTATATAATTATGAACTGAATTATACAAATTCTAGATTTATACAATTAGTCGAATTATACGGACGTAGCCGGCGTAAATATGGTTATATGTGTGTGATGAAAAGAAATTTCTTCAAATTATAGCTATGTTAAATAATTAACTAATATATGTTTGCTGTGTAAATTTTTCTTAAAGAAAAATTGGTATTAAAGGTATATTTCAGATAATACATATGTATAGCTAATTATATACATGACATATTAATGGTGTATCACATATTATAAATAAAGGTATATTTCTAATATGTAAGGGTGTATTCAATTAAGAGAAATGGTATTAAAGATATATTTCAGGTAATAAATAGGCAAAATGGTCTGATGAACCCTTATACTTGTATGCGGTTGTATTCTAAATTTCCCTACTTAACTTTTTGTCAACTAAACCCTTAAACTCGTTAAAACACTATATTTTAAACATTTTTCTCATCAGATCTTTGAGTGTGTAATCCAACCTCTTACACATGTAGTTTCATGTTATTTTTCAATGACACATCAGAAATTAAATATTAAGAAAATAAAAAAAATATATATTTAATTTTTGTAAATTCTGATTTTTTTTAAATAGTCATGTTCTTCAACCTTCAAATATTCTTACGATTTGAGCACCAAATTCATGTCAAATAGATGAAATTCTTCATTATTTGACTTGAAATTATAACTACAAGTTTACTAACACAAATTCAACGAGCCCCAGTAATACGACTCATTTGTTGTTCTTCAAGCTTTCTCAAGCTTATCAATGGAGTTTTCAACTTTTTCAATACCCACCATCACCCTTTACGTTAATGCATATCATACCTCCTCTTTGAATCTAACTAACACAAACAATGATTTCAACTTTTAAAATAAAAAAGCCTAAGAATTTAGGAAAATGGGGGTTTAAAAAAGAAATTAATGACGGAATTTTGATTTGTTGCAAAGAGGAGAGTAGGTTGAAGAAGAAAAAGAAAGTGTATGACGAGTGATTTCGAAGAAAAGAAAAAAAATGGGTATGGTGAGTGATTTTGTTGAAGAACAAGAGAAGAAAGTTTAGGGTTAGGGGTGGGAAGAGTGTTGGAGAAAGAGAAATTGGGGTGGGGTGGGAGTGGGTTAATGGAGACATATTTTTTTTTATTAATTTTTAAAAAAAATAAAAATATAGTGTATTTATGCACTTGAAAGCTAGTGTATTCACACATTTTTCTAACTCAACAATATTTATGCCACATAGATTTGGTCAATGGTCAAAGGGGTTTCAAATATTGTGTTTTAATAAGTTTAAGGGTCCAATTGATAAAATATAGAGTAAAAGGGTTCATAATACAAACGCATATAAGTGCAAATAATTAAACTTTAAATATTATGTTTTAATAAGTTTAAGAGTCCAATTGATAAAGTATAGAATAAAAGGGTTCAGAATACAAATGTATACAAGTACAATCAATCAAAAGTAGTAGTCTATGGTCTTTTTTAAATCTCTTTCAAAACAAATAATTAAACTTCAACTCATCGACTATTAAAAAAATGATTTAATTTGTACATTTTATAATTATTCCAATATTAGAAACAATTGTTTTCTTCACTTTGCGAATTTTTTTATCATAAAATACTATTTTTCTCACGATCGAACCATCTCACTAACAGAATGTATGGTAGGAAATAGATTCTAATCGAAACATCAGAAAGCTTCCTTTGTTCTTTATTTTTATTTTCTTTTTTCACTGACTCAATTAAAATATATATGAAAATAAATATTTTTTAATGAAAAAATTCAATGTAAAAATACTGTTTTTCCTATAACTAGATGAAGAAAAGATAGTAGTTTAAATCAATAGAGCTGAATTAAAAATTTAAATATGAAAAAACTTTATAAATACTAAAAGTCTAAAACATCATAGTATATATTTTAAATGGTGAGTCCTTTATATATGTCTAAGTCAATTCAACAATTTAATTAAATATATTTTTTATTTTATTTCAACACTTTGAATTCCGCGTGGTTCATATGTAATCTCACTATCATAGGTTATTTAACAAGGACTTCGAAGAAATTAATACGTCAAGCAGACTTCCTTTAAAAATTGTCTGTTTATTTTGTTCAAGTCCGATATATTTATATATTATCCATTAATTATGGTATGGTGATGGATTATTTACTTCAATTGTTTCCCTTGTACGTTTTTGTCACAAATTTGCGTCAGATTTTTTTTTTTTTTAATTCAACCATTAATTCTTGTTTCCAAATTTCAAATTATTAGATCATAAATGATAATCCACGACAAGTTATTTAGCTGTGCAAGATTCTAAAGATTCATACCACATTGGAAATATATCTTTGTTTGAGCAATGTTAAAAATATATTTAAGTAAATAATAAATATTATTTATAACAACGTCATGTTAATCAAAAATCAAATTCAAGCTCTCAGTTGTTTGAGCAAAAAATTAATGAAAATGATCAAATATACCTCTGAACTATTTAAAATGGATTAATTTTATCTTAGGCTAATTTTGTTTTCTCCAATTAAGAAAATAGATCAAAAATAACCTTTTTTTTCCAATGGTTGTTCATAAACTAGGAAAAATATCTTTTTTCTGCAAATTCTTGAATTTTTTTTTTGTTTCTTTCCGTTGTTTTTGGAAAAAACAAAATAAACAAGTCATTCAACGTTTAGAAAAAAAATGTTTCAACTTCTTTGACGATCTTGTTAACTGCAAAATCACGATTTAGATCATGCTTAGAACATAATCAGAGTAAATAATGAATTCTCTTATTTTATAAGAGACACGTCTTTCTGAAGAAAAAATTCTCTTATATAGACAGTTAGGGTGTTCGGAAAATATTTTTAGTGATTGATTTATGAATAAAAAATATTTTTGAGAAATATCTTTTATTTTTACTAGAGTAGAAAATAATTTTTGAAATTGAAAATATTTTTTAAAAACAAATTAATTTTTTTTCAGAGTTGGGGGGGGGGGACTAGTAGGGTGCTGGCGGGGGGGGGGATCGAGGGTAGGGATGAAAAAATAAAAAATTG
>JAJOOS010003081.1:0-34750 GCA_029582725.1 Solanum chiquidenum | reverse complement strand
ACAAACTCTCAATCAAACAGGAGAAAGGTAAAATTTAATTTGCTAGAAATTTAAATAGGACAATTTAAATAAGATAAAACAAATCCACTATAGTTACTTTGAATACAATGAACTATATCATTGTCACTGTTTTTATCACAAACATGGAGTACCAAAAATTAGACTATACACGAATTGTTTTTATTAAATTACCTCTAGCTAGCGTAGCGTAATTATAGATGGTCAAAGGAATATAATTATTGGATTAAGCAATAAATGCATGTGTAGTTATAGTGAAAACCAACAAAGTTTAGTACGTATTTAATTAATAGGAAAATTATTTAGTAACTAGCTAGTAGTACTATTAATTAGTAAGAGATTCAAGTCAATGTTTTAAGCTACTACAACACCAATAATAAATTCCCACGAAATAGTTTTTTAAAAAAAAAACAAAAATGAAAAATATAAAAAAATCTTTTGAAAGGGGTATAAAGTATAAACATGATACGCTTTCTACTAGTTTAAATTTTTAGATGAGATGACCGTATATACACATTAACAGAATATGAAATCGGTTGTAGAGGCGTATTCAGGATTTCTGTTAGATGGGTGCACGATTACGAAAAAATGCATCTTAAATATAAATTTGATTGATTTGACTTTTAGGTTCTTAACCATTAAATGTAAAAATTATAGGTCCAAAATATATAACACTACTAGTTTTAACGTTTAATATACACATTTGATTTAATTATATAAAAATTTTACAGTGCTAAGTTTTTAGGAATTTTCAATGTAACACACTTGAAAAAACTGAAAGATTAAAGGAAAAAAACAAAAGCAAAATTAGTTGAAACGTCAAAATCTAACCAATAACCGAGTGGTGTTACTCAAAAAGACAAGATATATTTAAGATTTAAATTTCTATCCTCACTTAGGGAGGTGCACCTAATCTTCATCGTATTATTATATGATACTTTGAACATGAGTTCACACATCTATATTTAAATATATTTTTAAAAATATAACACTACTATATATAATCTAGAGAGGGAAGCATGGATTCACGTGAATCCACGGCACCCCCTCTAGATACGCCTCTGAATTCGGATGTCACTGCCGCCTATTATCAAAATGAATTTGCACATGTTTGACAAAAAAAAAAAAAAATCTTACACGTGAAGGGTGTGTTGAGAATACAATTACATAACAAAAATATTTTTTTTTTATTCTCTCTAATAGCTCAAAAATATAGATAAGTTAGGCACACTCTTTAACAAGGCTTAACAGGGCGGAGGAGGGTAAAGTTTTTGAAAAAATAATAATTGGGATAGGGCAAAGGAGTCAAGACTTACCCTACCACGCCTCACCCTCCCCAATCTTACTCTTATCTTATAAAAAAAAAATATATTTACAAAAAATATTTGACTCAAGTAAACATATCAAAATGAAACATCATAAAAAAATATAATAGTGAAGAAAACATAATAAAAAGCTAACAATACTGAGAGCTTATATACTCCTATATAATAAAAATTACTTGATAATATATTACTAATTTTTTATTTTTTTTAAATTTACAAAATCCACTTAGTGAAAAGTCAACACAAGACAAAATGTTGGAAGTATGTGGATCAAAATCAAATCGAAATTGATTATTTGAATCGAAAAAAATAATTGATCTATTAGTAATGAATTATTGATTTAATGGCTATGGTAATGATTTTGATATTTTTAATTATTGAGTTATCATTTTTAATGATTTTAAGTTATTCTTTAATGAGTTAGTTGATAATCCAATAGTAAAATAATATATTATATTTATATCATTCTATATATAAAGTCGTTGACCTTAGGTTTAGTTTCATATTTTTATTTATGATAGTCTCAAACTTTCGATTATTCTACAAAGTATTAGTGTTGTTTTTGAACAAGACGCAATCTACCAACTCATATGCATGACTTATTTTGTTAGTCACCATGTTTCTAAGTAATTTTCAATATTTATTTTTGTCTCGTATCTTAATAGTTAAATCGATTACCGAACCGATAATGATCAATCATTAATAAATCGACAATCGATAAATCAATATATTAATGGTTCTTTAATGGTTTAGCATGTCTACAAAACGATAACTGATAAACTTCAAAATTGAATTGATCGATACGCAACCCTGATACTACGGGTGTTTAAAAATTGAACCGAAATAATGTTATTGACTTATTGGTTATTCATTTGCTCTCTGCCTTAATTTCTCAATTCGCATTTAACAATGACTTTGAATTCGCAAAAAACTATTTCTTTTATTTGTGTCTTACTTGAATTTTTTTAACATGCTAGCTAATATTATTTCTATTTCATGAGTATTTTGTAAAGTTATATTATTATTTTATCGCGCCAAATTATAGGAGAAGTCATATATTTATTTTATGAGCATTTTTTTTATTGATTAAATCAAAAATCAAATCGTTAATGACCAAAAATCAATAAACCTAAAACCAATAAAAAAACATATATTATTAATTTAGCATATTTAAAAATAAAAAATCAAGGGAAAAGGGATGAATATACCTTCGAACTTTCGTAAATGGTATGTGTATACCCCTCGTTATACTTTTAGGACACAGTATCCTTATCATCTAAATTTTGGAGCATATATATCCTTTAAACTAACAGTGATACACGTGTCTCAATCTTAAACGTCGATCTAATATTTGTTAAATTTAGTTAAAGAAAAGATTAAATGGGTCAAGAAACATGCGAGGAAGTTGAGGAGAAAATGGAGGATGTAGTGTTGAGGATGATTATGGGGATGAAGATGGCTGGATGGGTTTTCCTCCGATGAAGTTAATGAGAAATTGGAGGATATAGTGTTGCGGATGATTTGGGGATGAAGATTAGGGGAAAGATGCTGTTAAAAAAGGGTTTAAGTTGCTTAATTTGAAATTAAGTGAATTAATTTGGGAGATTTGGGTTAATATTTTTGGGTTGTGGGTTTTTAGATTAATTCGGGTGGATTTTTCAATTTTGGGTAGAAGTTTAATGAATATCGGGTCGGCCGTTAAGATTGAGACACGTGTATTACCGTTAGTGTAAAGGATATATATGTTCCAAAATTTGGACGGTAAGGATACTGGTGTCCTAAAAGTATAACGAGGGGTATACACATATCATTTATGAAAGTTCGGGGGTATATTTATCCTTTTTCCCAAAAATCAATAAATCAAATCGATAATACATAAAAGGGTAAAATGACAAATATACCCCCGAACTATCGTAAATGGTATGCAAATACCCTCTGTCATACTTTTGGGACATAGGTGCCCCTACCGTAAAAAAACTAGAGCATATATGCCCTTCACTCTAACGGAAGACTACATAGGGACACGTGGCACAATCTTATCCGTCGATCTGATATTTAATAAATGTTGAATTGATGGATAAGATTATGACACGTCTATGCCCGTAAGTATGACGGAAGGTATCTGCATACCATTTACAATAGTTCGGGGTATATTTATCCCTTTTCCCTACCTAAAATAACAATTCGACACGCTTATAAAATATAAAATACTGAAATAAGGAAAATATTTACCCCTCTTTCTCATAGTTTCTTGTCACAACTCAAACTTTCCAGAGAATTAGGGTTTCTTCCCTTTTCTCCCTAAAAAATTCACTCTGCTCGACAAATTCAACTTGCTGTTCCTCCGGTAAGATTATTCCCTCAATTTCGATTTGTTGTTTGTTAATTTTTTAATTTATCGATTTATTTGTATTTTTTGGTATTTTTTCGTTTCGTAGCTAGTGTTAAAATTTGAAAAATTCAGCTTCATTTGAGTTGTTGATAACTAATCCTAACCCTAATCCTGTTAGATTAGGTCATGGAGGATAATGAAGGTGGGGATGGAGTTGGTGGAGAGCCAATCGAGCAGTTTCACAGGAATGAAGCGATCTCCGCTGTTGCTGATGATGGGTTTATGGTTGAAGAGGATGATGATTACGAAGATCTCTACAATGATGTTAATGTTGGTGAGAATTTTCTTCAATCTTTTAGAAAGAATGAGGATTTAGTACCTAGGAATGATGAGGTAGAGAGGAAGCCTGAGCCTGCCCTTCCGGCACCACCACCGGTGGTGGCAGCGCCGCAAGTGGTGGATGAGAGTGGGCGTGGTGATTTTCAGGGTGTGGGTGGGGAGAGGAATCCTGTAAAAGAGGAGGATGTAGTGTCTGGGCTTTCTGCTAGAGCGTCAGTAGGTGCAGCTGTGTCTGGGCCTTCTGCTGGTGGTGGGTTTAGGGTTGAGTTAAGTCACCCGTCGAGTAAGATGGGTGATTTAGCAGAGCGGATGGTGAATAGTAATGTTCCGAATCAGGTGATGGCTCAACAGCCTCATGCTGGTGGTGTTGCAGCAGCTGCTGGAAATTTGGGTAATGTTGGAAATATGGGGAATGATAATTTGACAAGGCAAGGAGGGGTTAATGTGAACGGGGCGGGTAATATTGTTGCTGGAGTTGGGGTTGCTAGTGGTGGAGGAGGAGGTGGTGGTGGTGGTGGTGCGACAATTCTTTTTGTTGGTGATCTGCATTGGTGGACCACAGATGCTGAGCTGGAAGGTGAGTTGAGCAAGTATGGACACGTGAAGGAGGTGAAATTTTTTGAAGAAAAAGCTAGTGGGAAGTCCAAAGGATATTGCCAGGTTGAGTTTCATGATTCTTTAGCTGCCGCAGCTTGCAAGGAAGGTATGAATGGACACATGTTCAATGGGCGGCCATGTGTGGTCGCCTTTGCATCATCACCGTATAATGTGAAGAGGATGGGTGAGGCTCAGGTTAATCGAAATCAGCAGGTGGCTCAAACTGCTGTTCCCCAAGCAAGGCGGGGGCCTGGTGAAGCTGCTGGTAAAATTGGAAATAACAACACTCCTACTGGTGGTAATTATCAAGGTGGTGGTGGTGGTGGGGATGGCAACAGGGGGGGTTATGGTAGAGGAAGTTGGGGTAGAGGAGGTCCTCAAGCTATGGGAAATCGGGGGCCTGTGGGTCCTATGAGAAACAGGCCTGGTGGGATTGCAGGAAGGGGTATGATGGGTAACGGTGGAGGTGGATTTGGACAAGGTATGGGTGGTGCACCTCCAATTATGCATCCTCAAACAATGATGGGTCAAGGTTTTGATCCTGCTTTTGGAGGGCCCATGGGGAGAATGGGTGGTTATGGAGGATTTCCTGGTGGTCCAGCTCCACCATTTCCTGGTATGTTGTCATCTTTTCCACCTGTTGGAGGAGTTGGGATGCCTGGAGTAGCTCCGCATGTAAATCCTGCATTCTTTGGTAGAGGAATGCCAATGAATGGTATGGGAATGATGCCAGGCGCTGGTATGGAGGGGCCTAACATGGGGATGTGGTCAGAACCTAACGCGGGTGGATGGGCTGGTGACGAGCATGGTGGTAGAGCAGGAGAGTCAAGTTATGCAGAAGAAGCTGGGTCTGATCATCAGTATGGAGAAACAACTCACGATAGAGGGGCTTGGCCAAATAATGTGAAAGAGAAAGATAGAGGATCAGAGCGTGATTGGTCTGGTTCTACAGATAGAAAACATCGAGAAGGCAGAGAACCTTCCTATGATAGAGACATGGCTCGTGAAAAGGATCGGGGGCATGACCAGGATTGGCCAGAGAAAAGATACCGAGATGATAGAGATGTTGCACGAGACAGAGAGAGGGACCGGGATCGTGAACGTTCTAGAGAACGAGGGCGTGATCGTGAGAGGGATCGAGATCGTGATCGTCATAGAGATGATAGAGATAGATATGCTGATCATCATAGGTACAAGGACCGTGAGCAAGAATATGATGATGAAGACAGAGGAAGATCATCAAGGGGACACAGCAAATCACGATTATCACATGAGGAAGACCATCGGTCAAAATCAAGGGATGCTGATTATGGAAAGAGGCGGCGTATAACTTCTGAGTGATCTGCGGCCTTGGCTGCTTATTTTCAAGGGTACTTCACAATGAGATCGATTAGTAGCTAATCTACTGAGGGTTTGCCATGTGTATTCAGGCTTTCTACTGAGAGGCTTCCTTTACTTCCTGCCTTCATCAAACAGTTGCTCTCTGAAATGTTCTGTCGCACACATGTTTATGCTCTTTTCCTGTTTAAGGAGCACTGGTCTCTCAGCACTAAGAAGTAAGTTCATCGCTCCTCTTACATTGAATTAGTTGCTTTTGGGAATGAATACTATCTGTATTTGCTATTTCTCTGTTTAGGAGGATGTTCTTTGTCTGAAGGGCCTTCTCAAGCATGATGGGCTAGTTGGGAGGGGACTACTATTATTTATGTGGAACTTAACGTTACGCTGGTCATTCATGGAAAGAGTTCCTTATGACTTGCTGTGTAATTCATGTGCTAAAGTTGAAGCGTTTTTTGTTTTTTCAATTCTGGTGTAAAGAGAACTATATAGAGGATAGTGAATCACTTATAGATTTTTTTCTGATTCCTTGTAATCTAAAAGATATTTTATGTTCTGTAAATATTTGACTGCCAGTACCATCTTGGTACTGAAGAATACACTGCTACCTTATTAAAAAAATTATAACAACAACATAGCCAATGTCATCCCACAAGTGGAGTTTGGGAAGGATAGGATGTACGCAAACCGTACCCCTACCATAGTGGGGTAGAGCTGCTGAAATAAAGATGATTATTAGGACCCGTTTGACCATGAAACTTGTGAGTTTTGAAAAAAAGTAGTTTTTGCTTTCAAAGTGAAAAATGAAGTTGTTTTGAATTTGGTGTTTTCAAATTCGGATTTCTTTTGGAATTAAGTTGCATTCCGGAGCTTTATGGCCTTACATGATTTCCAGAATTCAACTCTGGGAAAAAAGTACAAAAATTCATGGCTAAACACAGATGTTTCATGTAGAATTTAACTTCATAAGAAAGTGACTGATACTATAAAAGCCATAGGAAAATGGATGTTCCTTGGGGAGAGCGTGAAGGTGCTCATTCAATTCTGTAAGTAAACAAGTATATATATCTTTTGTAGACTATCAGTTTTCTCTGTCTTTGCACTTTGTTGTTATGTGATATCCTTCAAGCTGATGTATGTCTAGTTTTTGGTATTTGGGAAATTTAAAAAACATGTAGCCTTTTGGAAATCCTGCAAGGTTTTCATCACGACTTATTTGTTAATTAATCAAGAACCCTAATAGACTATCCTATTACTCCTTTGTTATGGAGGGCTATAATTAACATTTCTCCTAGGTTCTTCTTCTTGGTGGGGTTCTTAATAGAAAGTGATGCATTTCCAGTATAAGCTTGAGATTTTCTAGTAGTTTTAGCAGAAATAGTGTTCTAATTTAATACTCCCTCCGTGCCAATGTGTGTGTTGTTTTACTTGACTTGGAGCAAAGTTTAAGAATGGATGAAAGTCTTTTCGGACTAAACTGAGTCATGCTTGAAAGTATCAAGGATGCCTACATCAGTTGGATTCTCTTCGAAAGATCTATGATGTGTTTGGAAGGAGTGGAATAGAAGGTGTTTTGTTGAAATATCAACTCCAAAGTACTCCCTTGAGGCTAGATGTCTTTTGAATTTATGTAGTTGGAATAGCTTGTCCCCAGTGGACTCCGATGTCAAACTTTTGGATTTTGTTAGCTCCTTATACATAGCATAGGACTCATTGTAACTGAGGTAACAGTCTCTCTTTTGTAATTATGCATCTTCTTGATGCCATTGATACTACTGCTTACTTTATCACAGAAGAAAGAAAGATTTTCTGAAATTGTGGTCTAAAACAAATCATTAACATTTATTTGGTTATAAATGATCTCATAAAGAACAATAAAAAAATCCATATCATCAAGGGTAAGGTAAGAAGTTTAAAGTAAAATTATTTGCAAGTATGACATTTTTCTTGGGATGAAATTGGGATATCGAAGGGAGTAATTTTTTTTCTTGGAACAATGTTGGCATGAGATGAGCTTAATTTGAGAAACATGGTTAGTAAGAAGGATACATATAGCTGATCCCAACTTGCTTGGCAATGAGGAATAGTTGTGTGCTTATTTAGACTTGTGAATTTTGATCTTACCACATGAGACTGATTGTAGTTTCAATGTTTGATTATTCTTTTTTCTGCAAGGTGTTGATTACAAATATTGTTTGGTTTCTTGTGATTATAGCATGGAGGACGTAGAGCAAGCTGTTGGAAGAAGTATGGAAGGAAACTCCTTGAAGCTTCTGCCTGAGGAAGAATGTTATATTACATGGTTTTACCTCTCAGTGAAGATTGAATTGCTAGTGGAACCTTTTATCTCAGTTTTTAGCCTCTTTTTAAATTTATGTTTTTGTTGAATGTGTGACCTGAATAATCCTTTCTGGTGACTTGTGACTTTATTGTAAGCCTAGCCATAGATTATCATAGACATTTGCTATTTGATGTAATGTGTTAGTAGGATTTGACCCACAGGTTGGCGCCGATCTGCTCCCTTGCTCTGGCGTTTGTTGTACTAATTATTTTTCTCTTTGTATCATCTTCCTTTCTTTGTTTTTGACCCAGTTTTTTAGTTGGGCATATGTTGTTGTTTAGCGCTAATTCTTCCTTCTGCAAGTGTACATAGAATTTTCTTGTTACAAGTTTCTGAAAAGTGTACATGGAATACTAACAAGGAAATAGTTCATGTGTGCATTAGATGGCACTGTGTATAGCGCTAAAATTACACATTTGATTCTTTTTTTTCAGTCTCAGTTCTTTACTACTGTAACTGTTTTTCATACTTGATTTTTCATATGCTTTTCTTGAGTCGAGGCTTTTCTAAGATTACAACGGGTATTTTGTTGTTGTAGAGTGTGTGTTTATGAAATAATGTATTGTCTTTTTATGTCATCTTTGTTATTTCACGAAATTTTCTTTTGGTCTATGATTCTCGATTTAGCATATTCTTCTGTGAATAATGTTCACATATCTAATTGATAGTCAAGTATTAACTAATTGAATTTTAAGGGTTGATTGGAAACACCCTCTCTATTTTTGTATGATGTGTATGCACACCTTCCTTTGTATGGAATTATACTGGGTATTTTACTTTCGTTCGTACGATAGAAGATGACAGACCATATTTATGAAATTATAAATTGAGCTTTGGTACTTACGTATTGATACCTTTGATTACAATAAATTACCAAGCGATCAAACTTGTATCATTTTTATAGCGCAGGATACGGGTAAAATAGCCATTTTTCAGTTCCTAGGATTATATAAATAAATCACTTCTCTCAATATTTCAAATCCACCAGTTAAGTATTTTATATATATATGATTCAAAATTATTCGACAATAACTATTTCTCGTAAACATAATTGAAAAATGAATATTTGAACACTATTTCTACATAATATCTAAACAAATATTATTATTTCTTCTAAAAAAAATAATAGTGGTCCACGTAAGCAACGATAAAAATATCCCATCGTGACCGACCATACCCCTTATAAGATGCTGACGTCCCTGATCTTTCGGCTAAACCAACAACCAATCATATACTTCCACGTATTCAACCCCATGCCATTTTTTAACATCCAGCACACCTATTATATTCTATCTTATCCTATTCTAAAAAATCAGTGCCTCAACATTTTTCTCCAAACATACTGTTTGTTATTAGTTTCATAAAAGAAAATCCAAATTACATTAGAAATTTATCTCCATTTTCTTGTTCTTAAAGCTTGTGTGTACTGTTATAGGCAGATCAAGATAGGAACAAGACTGCGTACACACCACTCTCGTAAGACTATTTTTCATATAACAGAGTAAGGTTGTGTATACATTAGGCACTCCAAATTCACTTGTGAGATTATTCGGGTTAAGTTGTTGTTCTTGTAGTTCTCCACAAAGTACTATTTGAGCAAAGGGTATATCAAAAACAGTCTCTCTATCTTCACAGAAGAAAGATAGGGGTAAGACTGTGTACACACTATCCTCTTCCAACTTCATTTGTGGAATTATACTTTGTTGTTTTCATTATAGTTCTATCCGAAGAATCATATTGTTGTAAATTTCATTGTTTTTTAGAGGAAAAAATCCAGACTTGATTGATTAAGTTTTGAGTCTTTTGCCCCTTTTCACAGGTAATTTCACTTTTGTATTGATCACCAAGATTTAAGGAACAGAATTTACCTGATTTCGATGGCGGATTCGGACAATGAATCAGGAGGACACAGAGAGAACAGCAACATTGAAAGTTCACTAAGAGAACAAGACAGGTTCCTTCCAATAGCAAATGTAAGCAGAATCATGAAGAAAGCTTTACCAGCTAACGCGAAAATCTCAAAAGATGCTAAGGAGGTAGTTCAAGAATGTGTTTCTGAATTCATCAGTTTTATCACAGGGGAAGCATCAGATAAGTGTCAAAGAGAAAAGAGGAAGACAATCAATGGTGATGATTTATTGTGGGCAATGACAACTCTTGGTTTTGAAGAATACATTGAGCCACTCAAGATTTATTTGCAGAGATTTAGGGATTTAGAAGGGCAAAAAAGCGGCGTTTCTGGAGAGAAAGATAATGGTGGTTATGTTGAGGACTATCATGGCATGATGATGATGGGGAGTCAACATCATCAAGGACACGGGTATGGTACCGGAGTATATAATCATCAGACAGGGGAGAATGCTGCAGGGGTTGGTACAGGAGGATCGCGATTTCCTGATGTTGGGAGGCAAAGGTAATTGTAACATCCCGGGACTACAAAGATGTATCAGGACTTGAGAGAAGACGAAGAAACGCGATGTTTGAACTGTCAACAGGTTAAAGTATGGACACTAAAGCTACTGAAAGACATAAACAGGCTTTGTAGTTTGTAGACTTTAGTATTTTCTACAGAGATGTAAATTGGTAAACATGTGTGTACATTACAATGTGGTGTAAACATGGTAGTTTTAATGGATTGTAATTGTCTATTACATCATTGTTTCTCTATTAGTTGATGTTTAAATAAACTTTTTAGTGTAACAAACAATGTAAAGTGTGTATCATAGCATTGTACTGTCACTTTTTCACAAGTTTCAAATCAATCGCAACTATTCATTGTTCTCTTCACCTACCTACCTAAACTATCATTTCCTTCGTCTTTGAATACATCTAGTCAAATATCTGTTCTCAATCGACAATATCCGATGCTGCATCAAGGTGCATAATACGAAGAGAGGTATGAAACACACTAAATGTGATCGCTCGTGTCTTTTGTCTACCCTTTTAATTCATTTTCTTCAATATCTAACATATTTCCCACAGCTCAGTGAGCAAAGTTAGAAACTCAGCAGATACTCAATCTGACCCCTCTAATTATATAACAAAGTTTCATATATAGCGAAACTCGAACCTGTAAATTAATACAAATTTCGTCTATGGCAGGATTCAAAACCGATAACATCTGAACTAACACAACCATCACGCTATGCAATTACCACTAGACCAATGCCTTGAAGGCAAACAACGTTTCCACAACACGAGTAAAGTGCAAAAACTCACAAAGCACATTCAACATTGTGAAATGATTCCTTTTCCACTGCATTTGAACATTTTCAAATCATAATATCCAAAAATGCGAACATCACTATGCAATGGTCACAACAAAGCACTAGTTAGCTTCAGACAATTTCCGGCTGGGAAATTCCGGTCCACAAAAATAAATAAGAAAACAGCCTTACATAGTCACAAATGGATGTTGATTTTGACTACAGTATTTATACTTGTAATCCATGATCAGGGCAGCTAAATAAGTTGTGACAGAAACAAAAACTACAAATGTGTTTATACAAGCAGTAATCTTGCATTTATAATTCTACGATATCCTAGTCAAAGAGTTAATCATAAAACGATACATTGACAATAGATTACAGCTGGTTTAACTCGTAATGAGCACCTGGAGGCACAAATTCATGAGGAAGAGGTCGGTTATTGAGACGGACAGTGTAGGCTACATTTCCTGTGATTACATTCTACTCATGTTTTCAGGCTTTCACACCTTTGCTAGAAGGCTTTTTTGCATCCTTCAAGGCCTCACCTTCATCTTCCTCATCATCTTCCTCGTCAGCTAGCTTAGTAAGCTCATCCTGGATCATAATCTTTATAGACGATTTCCTGGGCATGAGATCGGTATCAAACCGCTTGGCTGCAGAAGAAAAAAGGTGTCATGCATTGCTTAGAAACAAGGGCAGTGGTCATTTGAAATCTACATATCTTGCTAATCTGGCCTCATGGAGGACGTACATTACGTTTCTCAAAATATAACTTGAACTACCACAATAATCAATAAGACCTAGCTTCTTTTTACCAAGTACACCTAAAGAATAGACAAAATAAGAACACTCACCAAGTTGCTTCAGAATGTCAGTAAAGGTAGCCTACAAGCACAAAACAGACACGATGTTAGGAATTCCGGAATGCAAAATTTGAGAATGAAAATTACTACTGTGGATCACTCAAATATGCAATGGGTTAGAGTGTCATGGCAAAAAGGAATACAGAAAAGAAAATGTATGCGTCTCCACAGAACAATCATACAAGGGAATTGCAAGATGGGATCAATTGGAGTTCAATGCTAACCGTATTGAAGTCAACTTCTTTCAGAATTTCACAAATTGCATTTCTAAGTTCATCATCACTTGGTCTCAATTTATCCTCCTTGCTCTTGTCCTTCCCCTTTACAATCTTTTTCCCTGCACAAACAGAAAGCTCTTTGAGAAAGCTCTTTGATAATTATCATTACAAAATCAACCATATTTGAACACCTCATAACAATCCACCAATGGGCATATATAGCGATCCTCACCAGTATTTTCTTTGGGAGTAGACTTCTTTGGCGTTGAAGATTTTTCTTTAACTACTTCAGTTTTCTTCTTCTTTGAAGATGCTTTGGGAGTTGCATCATCGTTAGCAATATGCTTTGAGCTCTTTGATGATTTTGAAGGGGTCTTTTTGGGAGGACTTGGTACTTTAGAGACTGCAGGTTTCTTGGTCTTAGCTTTCACAGCAGGTTCTTTCTTTGTTGAAGATTTACTTGAACTTTGCTTATGCTTTTTCTTGTTCTCCTTAGGCTCCGGCTCCGGTTCAGGCTCAGGCTCAGGCTCCGGCTCCGGCTCAGTCTCTGGCTCAGGCTCATCTTCAGATTCACTCTCCTTCTCACTTTCAGCCTGATCTGACTTCTCATCATCAGATCTCTCAGGAACACCATTAGTCTTTTCCTCTTCAGATTCCTCCTCATGGACATCTACTTCTTGCTCAGATTCATCTTCTGACTCTTGCACTTTCTTCTTCTTTTCAGCCTTTTGTGCAGTTTCTGCCTTCTTTCCACTCTGTATTGTGAAAAAGAAAACCAAACCCCCCCCAAATAAAATATTGATGTAAAAGCACAGCTCCGCCCTTTCTTTTTTCTTATTCTAATTCAAAAACAACATATGGTAATAAACATGATGAATGTTCTTAAAACATATGTAGTATTAATCCAGACGGCAAAATTTCAGCTTATTGTAAGATGACTTTTTCTCTTCTTTTTCATTAAGGTAAAAAGATCTCACTATATAAAAATCAGATTAGCAGTCGAACATTTCCAAGACAGCCACTTCAAAGCAGCAGGAATAAATTGCAAGCAATTTTGGCAACTTCTACACTGTTAAAGTAATGGTGATACTAACCCTCTGAGATCTTAGAATGTGGATTCATAAACTCAAGACGGGAACAGGTAAAACCACAACAAAAAAATTTGTGCAATGAAATTTGATTAATTTTATCAAATTTTGTTCGTGAAATATAATTAAGAGTTCAAACTACAGGATACAAGTTGCCAGTTGCAAAAGGAAAACCATATTTCAGTTGGTATTATTTCACTTCTAGAACTTAAATAAATGTTAATAAGAGAGAAATACCTTGGTTGAACCTTTCGAGCTAGCGGATGCCGATGAGGGACTTTTTTTGCTCTCTCTTCTCCGCTTCTTTCCTCTACTTGACTATTCATTTGACCGGAGATGTGTCAGCATATACTATAAACTAACAGAACAAGTGACAAATGCTTTTATCACAGTCAGAAGTCACCCACCTGGTCCTTCTCGGCAAGCAACTCAGAAGTTGTAGCATGAGGAGCTTCCAAAAAGTCCATCAACTTTACCACCATGTCTTCCTGATCATATAAATCTCCTAATTAGTTAAGACGCTTGAGAGGAAGATTGTATACAAGATGCGATCTTCACATAGTACGAAGTGACAAGTTGAAGATGAAAGCAATTTTTTCAGTCAAAATATTCAGAAGGAAAAATAGTTTCTTCCTATTTAGCCTACATATGTAATTCTCATAAGATAAATTGCACTCAAGTGAGAAAAGAACTACTTAAGTGAAATATAAATGCCTAGCATGCAGCTAAAACATATGAACACACCTTTCTTGAAGTAGCTTTGGTAACAGGTATATCCAATACATCACAGAATTCCAACAGCTTCTCTTTAATATACTTGTCAAGCTTTTCTTTTACTTTCATCTTTTGCTTTTCCTGCAACATTACAATGACCTAACCTTAAGAATTTCTAGCTCAAACATAAGATAATGAATGAGATGCAATTTTCTGAGAAACAATGAATGAGATACATATACAACCAGTATGAGCAAACAAAGAGAAGGTCTGTGCTCAAATTTCCCCAGATCACCATCCCAGGCAAAAAGGGAACGGAATAGTCGTTTACTCATACATGCATCCTTCCACAACATGAGATGTCATTTACCTCATTTTCATGCCAGACAAAACCAGAAAACCGTGAAATATTGCTCTTGATCTGGGCTGCCTGCAAAGGACAAGAACTATGAGCAAAATAATAAATGATGAAACTAGGAAAGCAAGATTAAAAGTGAATATCAATCTAGCAGAATGAGCTGCTGGCTAATTCCATAAGTGGTGATCAAGTAACAAGCAGAATAATCCTAATGAAGTTATCAGTAAGAAAAATCATGCTAAATGCTTTAAATCATCATAATTGCAAGAAGAAAACAAAGGAAAATCTCATGTTTAACAAAACTTGCAATCAAACGCAGACAAGCACACTATGGTAAATATTTGCAAGACTTTCTTACAGGGAATAAATTGCAGATATCAGAAAGTTTTAACTGATTGCTGGAAAAAAAAAAGACCTCAGTGTCAGCTGAAAAGAAATGATATGGCACTTAGGTTGCAGATGTGACTCTTTAGAAACTAGATATAGTTATAAAGCATTTCTTTTTTCTTAAAGAACTACAAGCTTCCTCATGGACTTAGGTTGCAAATGATCTCAAAATTATATGTATCACTTCAGTTGTCACTGCTTTTGAGTTGTGAAATAAGAAAAGTAAACTACAATATGGCTCAAACAAAATTCAAAATACTTTAGAGTACCCACAACATTATTATTTATAACTATGGTGTCCAGGCCAACTTTTGTGCACCTCAACTAATTCCACTTGGGACGTGTTATCTCCCACCGACAGGTAACTTCCTCAAGATAAAAGGTGAAATGTTCGTAACTTCACCTTGGTAATTTCATATACCGATTCTATCCTCCTTTCAAGGTGAAAGATGAGGGAAGAAGAAAAATGACTTTTTGTGAAATAATTAATATCAAGCGAAGCCAAAACTTTTAGGCTATCACATAATACAGGATGAGTCATAAAGAGTAAGACTTTGTGAAGATCAACTTCAGGATTCTACTTTCTGAAAGGACACGAGGACATAGTGTCATCATGAACAAGTGAAACTCCAGTTCTGCACTATGCACAATGTTCACCCATTCCTAAGTTCCAAACATATTAAAGATTCTTTTGAAGTTTTCTTTTCATTTTTCTTCATCCACCTAGGAGTCTCACTTTTGGCTTTCAACTTGGTAGGATTATTATTATACGTTTTCCCAAAAGAACATTCATTCATTTCTCTCTTCTCCGTCGACTTCTCCAGTAAATAAAATGTATCAACACAGGATTATAAGACCAACAAATATTCACAGATGTAAGCAGTAAGTCTATAAATATATTTCGAGACTGTGACCCTATGAAATCTTCAGGTTCAAGCTATGTTGATAAATATTTTCAATATTTAAGCCTTTCCACAACTACTTACTATCGGACTGGTCTACATTTATTGGAACTATCAAACAAGATATTGTCTGAATTATGCTAACTCTTGAAAATCAAAGTAAGATAATTCTATCATTCCTCTTGGAGGACACAGAAAACATAAGATGACCATAGCATTTTTTTCCTTTTAATTATTGCAAATAGCAAAGCTATGATATCACATATCAGCGTATAACAGTGTTCAGTGTGTTAGAAAGAAGCAAGTTCTTTCTTCTTCTTTTTTTTGCTTATTATTAAAAAAAAAAGAGCAAATTCACTAATAGAATATGGAAGTGGAAAAGAAACTTGGAAGTTTCAAAGAATTGATTGATATAACACAGAAAAACGTGTAGTTTTCCAAGGCTTTCTTTAATGTACTCATGAGAGAAAAGTTAATAGCTCTATTAAAGAAACCTATCCATTGTCAAGAAGAGACCTTAATGGACATAACTAGTTATAAAATGGGAAAACCAAGAGCAAGATAAACAATACAATTCGGAGACAGATCAGAAAAGGAAAAGAACTACAAGTCAGGACATCACCTTTCCACGCCGCCCATAGAGAATAGTGTGCAGCAATTTGAATGTGTCTTCCGTCTTCTTTTTGGATAATTTGTATGCAACTGAAGTTGAAAAAAAAACAGGAATGAAAAGAAAATCCAGTGATCAAAAAATTTCAGCTGAAATCATTAGACATCAGAAAATTAGATGTGCAAAAACACATGAAGAACAGTGACTGGCAATATAGCAAAAACCACACTACCACAAATGAGTACAAGATGCACCAACGAAACAAGGCTGCTTAGCGAAGTATTGGATCACTAGAGACTTTGTCCTTTTGATCGTCTATTGGGGCATTTGATCATTACAGAATTTCAATAACCTATCCTGATACACAAAAGGGACAAAAAGATAAAAGAAGGAGAGGACAGGTTTCAAGATCTTAACTTGATAGGTTCAATCTTTAAGGTTCTTAGCATTAACTCATTATACTTTCAAAATTATGGTTTCAAATACAATATTTCTTGAAATTTTTGTGGTTTTCTAATAAAAGTTTGTTCTGTGTTGAAAATGCCGGGTTCGGATGAACCTGGTGAGGAACCACTGGATCCAACCCTGGAAACTGACCTCAGATGCAAATAATTTGTCTCTTAAACTCTATACCTATATTTGTAGGAGCAGAAGTAGACAGAGAACAAGTACATAGTAGCAGAGGCAATTACTAGAAGTAGCAAATTTCTATATCCTTTCGCAGAGTAATAAAATCACATCCAGACATAGCACATGGAAGCTGTAGTGAGAGACCTACATCACATGGATGGCACGCAAACCTACAATACCATTTCATTGGGATTAAGTTTTAGTCATGTTAGTGCATTTACATTGGATCCAATGATTGTTAGGAGTCTTGTTATATTTATATATCAGAAATGATGTAAAGAATATCCAATGCTAGAGAAACTAATTTTCATAGAGTAGACCTTCCCAGGGATTGAGGTATACTTGTTTTGGCTGTTCGCAAAGCTATAAAGTTATACCACAAAAGCAAGATTATTTTTTTCTTGTGTGTGGAGGGGGGAGGGAGGGAGGGAGGGAGCACATATCATAAGAAAATGACTTTTCTGTTCTGCAGCATTAGCGCCATGTTGAGTCATTGACAATGTTAATTTGCAGCTATATGAATCTTATGAGGTGAGGACGCAACTGAATTTTACAATAGAGATACCATACTAGAAAAAAAATGACAGCTAAAACTTAAGGAATCAGTAAGTAGAATACCATTGGGGATATCTTTTAGTGCAGTTCCACGACCCTGCAGAGCACATAAAACATAAATTCATCTCATAAGCAACAATAAATGTGCGGTGAGGGGCCTAAAATCTGGAAATACAGAGGGAGAAGAGGCAACAAATATCAGTAATTGTATAGCAGACCTTTTCAATACGGAATTCCTTGTTGGCTTCTCTGTCAATAGATGCAACAAGCCTTTCAACAGATTTGCGTTCGCGTACAGGGCGGTCAATTGTTGGGGGTGTAGGAGTTTTTGGCTCCTTCTCCTTCTTTGGTGCAACTTCTCGTTTCCTTTTATTGTCTTTCTGCCCCTTTGATTTAACACTCTTCTTAGACCCCCCTTCATTTTTATGCTTTTCATTGGTTTTGTTATCCTCTTTCTCACCCTCCTCTCTAACCTCCTCGTCCTTGTTCTCTGGCTCTTCAGCCATTTCTTCATCATCATCCTTATTATCTGGCTCTTCAGCCATTTCCTTTTCCTCATCCTTATTATCTGGCTCTTCTTCCATTGCCTCACTCTTGGTTTCCGGCTTCTCTTCCTCCACTTCAATTTCCTGGTCAGGTTTCTCTTCTTCTTTAGTTTCATTGGTTTCTTTCACCTCTTCCTCCTTTCCGTTGTTTTCTTTTGCCTCTTCCTCTTTTTCATTGTCTTCTTTTGCAACTTCCTCTTTTTCAATGTTCTCTTTCACCTCTTCTTGTCCTTTAGTCTCTTTTGCCTCTTTTTTGTCTATATCCATCTTTTCAGCATCATTTTTATCACTCTCTTTACTCTCTTCTTCTTTCACTTCCTTTGTTCCATCCTTTTCCGCGTGCAAGTCCTTGGTAACAGCTTCACTCTTGTCTTCCACAGCCACATTTCCATTAGCAGGTGCCTCTACCACCTCAGAAACTGTCTCCCCTTCTCCCATAGCTAAAACTCAACTCTAATAGTCGAAAAAGATAAGAACTTTAGCAAGTAGCAGAAACTAAACAGCATTCAAAATGCCAAGCCACACATGTAAGCCTTCATTTTGCAGTAATTCGTAGAATTTTGTCAAATACTTGTAGCAACTAGCAATAACCACTATTAATCAGCACAGCTCAATATTAACCCAAAAACACACAGCAATTCTGTCCAGAATTGTGCAAATTATATCTTCCGAGACATTTCCAGATTCATTTGTAACTACTAACAGTCAAACTCACCACATATGACGAGAAAAAACAAACAAAAGAGAACAAAGATCCAATTTTTATCTAAATCTACGAAACCCTAAGCTGCAAAAAAACAAATCTTACAACCCAAATACAACACAACAAGGTACAAACAAGGAACAAAATTCGCTAAATTTACATAAAATTAACAACTTACAGAGATTTATGAGCAGAATTTAGCGATTTTTGCAGCTCAAAGCTCACCGAGTTTACACTCTCGTAACTGAGTTTTCTCTCTCTTTATTTTCTCTCTCTAAGATTCAACGTTTCGACGCACACACTGAGGAGAGTCGGGAGGGACTTTTTCGGTTTTGTGTACAAAAATGCGTTGCGGACTCCAAATTCCGGACTTAAAAGCGCTTAAATGCCACGTCCAATTTATGAGACAGAACCTTTGTAGTACTAATAAACTTACTTTTATTTCGCGTTTGATCATAGATTTTAAAATTATTTTCTGATTAAAGATTTTTGATGTACATATTTTTCGTAATTTCTTGTTTTCCAACTCTAGTTATCATATGCATTTGTATGTGCTTTGATCATCATATTATTTCATTATTGTTAGGAGTCGTTTGGTATAGTGTATAAAAATAATACTTAATAGAGTGTATTAATAATGTTTGCATTAGTAATATATGTATTAGTTATACTTGTATTAGTTACGCATAGACTATTTCTTATACATTGTTTGAGTTGGTTTAGTGAGGACGATCGCAAAAGTCACCGAATGGGTCAGTCTTTTTGTTCTCCCATATTAGAATATCAAAGGAGGACATTGCAGATGCGGGGGGAGGACACGACTTCTTCTAAGGCTAGAAGACCACTGGTATTAAAAATAATATGCATTATATAAAAATATTTATTTACAAAAGTATCCTTCACAATTATGGTGGAAAAGATATTGATGTAAAAGTGTTTTTGAGGGGTAATTGGGTCTTTAACTATGCTAATGCATGTATTAAATCATTTGCATTACTAATACCTAAAAATATCCATGGTATTAGTAATACACAATAGAATGTATAACTAATACAACCATTAGTTATACACAACATGAAAAAATGCACCAAACAAGGGAATACCAACACATATAGTTAATGCATGCATTATTTTATCTAATACACTCTACCAAACGACCCCTTGTTGATGTTTTATCTTTTGCATGTGTTTATAATTGTTTTTTATTTTGGCGCATTTTATTATTGTTGTTGATTTTGTTTCTGCATTTCCATTTTCAAACGGTTTTAAAATGTTTTTCTTAACGGAGAAATCTAGTGAATATGATTTATATGAGTTTTTTTTGTTTTTCACCCGGTGTTCGGAGCCATCATTGGAGCTCCGACTAAATCTGAATCGCGCTCTGCAGGGTCCATTTGGGAGTGGCGCTCCCAACAAAATTTTCTCCATACTCAGAGCTCGAACCCAAGACCTCTGGTTAAGGGTGAAGCACTCTCACTAGTGCACCACAACCCATGTTGATATGATTTATATGAATTGTATCCTCTGCATGTTGTTTATAGTAACTGTTTTCTATTTTATCATACTTCATTATTGTTACTCCTTTTATTTTTTGTATTTCTGTTTTCAAACTGTTTTGAAATGCTTTTTTAACCTTAGAATTTAGTGGAAATGATTTATATGTGTTCTGTCTTCTGGCATCTTGTTTATAACTATTTTCTATTTTGTCGTATTTCATTATTATTGTTATTTTTATTTATGTATTCCCTTTTTCAAACGATTTTTAAATGTTTTTCTAACGTGTGAATCTAGTGGAAATAATATTATATGTGTTCTATCTTCTACATGTTGTTTATAACTGTTTTCTATTTTGTCGTATTTCATTATTGTTACTGTTCTTATTTTTGTATTTCCATTTTCAATCTGTTTTGAATTGTTTTTATAACGTGCGAATCCAGTGAAAATGATTTATACGTGCTCGATCTTGTGCATGTTGTTTATAACTGTTTTCTTTTTTGTCGTATTTCATTATTGTTACTATTTTTATTTATGTTTTTCCATTTTCAAACTCTTTTGAAATGTTTATTTTTTAACCTTAGAAACTAGTGGGATGATTTATATGTGTTCAATCTTTTGCATGTTGTTTATAACTGTTTTCTATTTTGTCGTATTTCATTATTGTTACTGTTTTTATTTTTGTATTTCCATTTTCAAGTTGTTTTAAAATGCTTTTTAACCTGACAATCTAGTGAAAATAATTTATATGTGCTTTATTTTTGTACTTCCATTTTCAAATAGTTTTGAAATGTTTTTTTAACGTGTGAATTTAGTGAATATTATTTATACATGTTATATCTTCTGCATGTTGTTTAAAATTGCTTAACTTGTGAATCTAGTGGAAATGATTTATACATGTTCTATCTTGTGTATGTTGTTTATAGTTTTTTTCTATTTTGTCGTATTTCATTATTGTTACTGTTTTTTCTATTTTGTCGTATTTCATTATTGTTAATGTTTATTTCCATTTTCAATATGTTTTATGAAATGTTTATTTAACCTGAGAATCTAGTGGAAATTATTTATATGTGTTCTATTTTCTACATATTATTTATAATTGTTTTCTATTTTGTCGTATTTCATCAATGATATTTTTATTTCTTTTTTGCATTTTCATCTTCAAACGGTTTTGAAATGTTTTTTTTAACGTGCGAATCTAGTGAAAATGATTTATATGTGTTCTATCTTGTTCATGTTGTTTATAATTGTTTTCTATTTTGTCGTATTTCATTATTGTTACTGTTTATTTCTATTTTCAATTTGTTTTATGAAATGTTTTTTTAACATAAGAATCTAGTGGAAATTATTTGTATGTGTTCTATTTTCTACATGTTATTTATAATTGTTTTTCTATTTTGTCGTATTTCATTATTGTTACTATTTTTATTTTTGCATTTCCATCTACAAACGTTTTTCAAATGTGTTTTAACGTGCAAATCTCGTGGAAATGATTTATATGTGATCTATCTTATGCATGTTGTTTATAATAACAGTTTTCTATTTTGTCGTATCATTATTGTTACTATTTTTATTTTTGCATTTCCATCTTTAAACGCTTTTGAAATGCTTTTTAACATGCAAATCTAGTGGAAATGATTTATATAAGGTCTATCTTCTGCATGTTGTTTATAATTGTTTTCTATTTTGTCGTATTTCATTATTGTTACTGGTTTTACTTCTATAATTTAATTTTCAAACTATTTTGAAATACTTTTTAAATTTATGAATCTAGTGAAAATGGTTTATACGTGTTCTATCTTCTAATTGCTTGTTTCTAACTGTTTTTTATTTTGTCGTATTTCATTATTGTTATTATTATTATTTTTATATTTCCATTTTCAAACTGTTTTTTATTTTTTTCTTTAACTTGAGAATTTAGTAAAAATGATTTATATGTCTTTACAAGTTAGGAATAAGATTTGTGTGCACGTTTTGTCCTCTCCAAACTTTAGCTATGAAATTATATGGAATATACTAGTGTTGATTTTTACTCACAAAACTTTGAACTTTTCCAGATTAAAATGTGCATGTCTTAACATAATTTCAAATTATTATTTCTACGTTCTAAATTTAAACTTCAAAATCTATGACAGAAATAGGAGTTAAATTAATGGCGTATGATCTTGTTTTTTAGATGGCATCTGAAAATGAACGGTGGATATTGCATTATTCGTTTTGGACCTGCAAAAGCATTTGTACGCTACATTGCTTTTAATTATAGTTGACTACCAAACTATGAGTCTTTTTCCTTTTTAATAAAATAATAATTTGTTTTTTCACTTTTTGAGTTTTTGTACTTTTTCCCGCTAAACTTTCCCTCCAAAAATAAATCTTAATATTTGAAAAAATTGACATTCACTAGATCCAAAAAGTTGATGGCTTTGTAACTTTATGGAATCTAATAGTACTATATTTTACATGTAAAAATAATACTAGTAATAATTAAAAGTGGTTGAATTATTATTTGGTGTTCATTTCAAAATTCGTATTGAGTTTAATTAAATTAAAATTTGTGTTGAATTTTTTTAAATTAGGAGTTAATTGTTTCCTAATAATGGGTGATTATGTATCTAGTATGAACTCCGAAATCAAGAGCTTTTATTTTGATAATATATCTGTATATATAAATCCATTATTTGAAGGCCTTGTTAAGACATTATTTATTTATCAGTTAACATATAGTCTTGTATAAATAGGGAAAAAAATATTCATCTCGTATGTTTGCATTTAATGAAAGACAAAATTTTAATTACCTCAATTTTGATTATTAAATACATTTATTTTTAAAAAAACAAACATTTAATTGTTTGAATCACAAGTGTATTTACTTTTTTTTTTGTAATTATTAATTGAATCTACAAAAATATAGATTAGTATATTATTTAGAGATCTCTAAGATGTATTGTCCATTCAAAAATTTATGCAAATATGCAATGGCGTCACAATCTCAGCCAACACTAACAAAAGCAATTTTTTGAATGTTTATACGATTTGTTGATTCTAGACATAAAAAAATAAAAATATGAATGTGTTCATAATGACTTTGTGGCTAAAAGATAAAAAATTAAATTCAAGTATTTTGATAATTTAACATTAAAATAAGTGTGTGCTATGCAATATTAATTTAGGTAAAACAAAAATAGATACAACCTTTGCAATAATAACAAAAGGCCTCCACTTCATTAACTATTTGTCATCAAAAGATTCACAACTTTAAATTCATATGTAAAATAAATTGTTTTTGTTAGACAATTTGTCTCTTGCATGCAAATAAATTGATTGACATTCATACGTAAGAAAAATTATTTTAGTTTGTCGATTTATCTCTTGCCTGCAAACAAACTAATTAATATTAGTACGCAAGAAAAGTTATTTTAATTCGCCAATTTGTTTATTATTTACAAATAAACTGATTAATATTTGAACACAAGGAAAATTATTTTAGTTTGTTGACCCGTCCCTTTCCTGCAAACAAACTAATTAATATTCATGTGCAAGGAAAAATATTTAGTTAATTGACATGTCTCTTTCGTGTAAATAAATTGATTAATATCTATTTACAAAAAAAAGGTTGTTTTTTTCGTCGTTATGTCTGTTACGTGCAAATAAATTGATTAATATTAAGCAAGAAAACTTGGTTTGGCTTAGTTTGATGGCTACAAACAAACTAATTAATATTCGTACACAAAATAAAAATAAAAATTAGTTCGTTGATTTGTCACTTTCGTGCAAATAAAATGATTAATATCCATATACAAGAAAAAATTATTTAGTTCATCGATGTGTCTTACGTGCAAACAAACTGATTAATATTTGCATGCAAGAAAAAATGTTTTAGTTCACTAATCTATCTCTTACCTGCAAATAAATCGATTAATATTCATACACAAAAAATATATTTTAATTCATCGATTTGTCTTTTACGTGCAAACAAATTGATTAACAAACATATTTTTCAGTAATGAAATAAAGACGATAAATTAATCAACATTCAATACCTTTCGATAAAGCATAAGACAAGACAAATCGACCAGCATTCAACACATTTCGATCAAGCATACTATCAAGGAAAAGAGTCAATGGTAAGTGATAACTATCGACATCACTTGTCATTAATAATTTATCATCGTACTCACTTGTTATTATCAAACAAATTGATTAATATCCATACACAAATTATTATTTTTGTTAGTTGATCTATCTCCTTCCCGCAAACAAAATGATTAATATCCATACACAAGAAAATAATTATTTAGTTTGTTGATGTGTCTCTTACGTGCAAATAAATTGATTAATATTTGTATGTAAGGATAGTGGTTTTAGTTCACCGATCTATCTATTGCTTGCAAATAAACTGATTAATATTCATACACAAACAAATATATTTTAATTCATCGATTTATCTTTTACATGCAAACAAATTGATTAATAAACATGTTTTCAGTAATGAAACAAAGACAATTCAATCAACACATTTTGATAAAGCATAAGACAAGAAAAATTGACCAACATTCAATACGTTTCGATAAAGCATGCTATCAAATAAAAGAGTCGATAGTAAGTGATAACTGTCGTCACCACTTGCCATTAACGTGTATCTTCATATTCACTAGTTATTATCAAAGATCATCACCCTCATTATCATAATAGCCTCATTTGCACTTACCCTCATTAGCATTATCACCGATCTTTCTCACAATTAGTTATAATCACTACCAACCATCATTTGCACTCACCCCTCATTATCATAATAACCATCAATAACTACCGACAATCAACACTACATTAATTATCATAAATATTCAATTACAGTTATCAACCGTCATCGCCAATTACCATCAACAACCATAATAAATGATTATCACAATCAATACCACGCTATCTATCACAAGTATTCATTACGTCAATTAATAACCATCACCATCAACCATTATTATCAATCACCCATAATCATTACCACCAACCAAATCGACATCCATAACCATCACTATTAACCGTCACCGCCGTATAATTTCTTATATACAATTATATCGGGTCATTTGGTTCTTTTTCGGGTCAAACACCGGAGATAAGGCTAGCATTGTCATTTCCTAGTTTCTCAAGTAAGTAGTAGAGGTTCAGCAAAACAGAGTATTTTAGCCTTTTTTTAGGGTTTCGGATTCTCTCCGAGAAAGATTCGATTTTGATGTAATGTTATAGCTATAGTTGCGTGCTTTGATTCACTTCTGAGGAGAATCGAGCGGCGGCGGAGGCTGTGACGGCGACGGTGTTGCAGTGAAATCGATGATCGTCAGCTGCACCAAATGGACCCGTCTTCAGTGCAAACCACTCATTCAATCGAAGATGACGAGTGGGGTATTACATTCTTCTTTTTCATTTTTTATTTTTATTGTCGCTTGGTTTTTGATTGGATATATGGCGTTCAAGTTCATCCGATTAGAAAAATGATGGATAAGTAGGTTTGGTCTGTTGATGAATTCAGCATAGAGATGTGATCAATTTTTGTCTTAATTTCTGTATTAGCCCTTTTTAAGTAATTCCTCAAAGGAAGTTGCTAATCGGATACCTGTTGCCTGTTGGAGGTGGTAGGTATAAGGTGAATTAGTCATGTGCGTGAAGGTTGGCCTGGACACCATGGTCATAAAAAAAGGTTGTTAATAGTTGCCAGTCTGATGGAGGTGGTTTAACTTGTTCAAATGCTTTCTCATTTATGGATAGTGATGTGACTTTGATTTGATGAATTTTGCTACTTGAATTAACAGAGGAGTATCACTTTAGGTAGTTGATTATTTCCATGGTACCTGTTTTAGTGTGAGAGCCAGCAGGTACCCGCTGGAATACTTGGAGTTTGCACAAGCTGGCGGCTGGCCCTGCTAACACCTTTATCAAAATTTTAATAAAATTTCACTTTAGGTTGGAATAGAACACAACCTTGTGTTATTTTTCTCTTCTCAATATCTCTACACTTGTAGCTGGTATTTGACCTAGTTTATTTGCTGTTTCATCTTTCTGTTTGTCCTTTCTTGAAACAAGTTCACATTTGCCATGCTGGTGTGGAGAATATGGCAGCAATTTGTTTTAATGAATGAGGTCATTGACTGTAAATGCTATGTATATGTATTTTTGATAAGCAAAATTATTGATATATGGCGACAATTTTATTGGATCATGACTGGTTGATGAAAGGAATGGCCTGGATGAATTTTTTACACAATCTCTGGTCGCTTCTTCTGTCTCGTCTTTGTATACTTCATTAGAAAGGAGATTGTAACTAAACGTGTCTTTAAGATTCTTAGGTGTGTGTTGATCTTTCAAACGTTTGTAATTTTATGCTTTATTTCTTTCATTTGCCAATTTTAGACGGGCTGTGGAATATGAACAAGGGCTTGAAGTGTTTGGTGAATTAACCTTTTCTTCCCACCAAGTTTCACTAGGAAGACAAATGACGAAAAAGATTTAACCTTTTTTGCCTCAAGGACTTTGGTTTTATTATTAAGGTAATACATGGAATGTGTTTAGGCAACACATCACAGGTTTGAAATCTGATTGTTGCACACAGCCTATTTCTTAAGCGTGGGTTGAAGAACGAGCTTAAATCGAGTTTCCAAGCTGAAATATCAAATTTCTTGGCCATTCGTTTTAAAAAAATAAATTATAACCAAAGAAAATAGAGGAACATGGAAAAGCTAGTACACTTGCTGTTGTAAATGTTTGTTGTACAGAAGAAAGATATCTATCTTTTTCATTGTAGTTGCAGCCTTTTTATTCATAAATTGCTTGGATTAAAGGATGTGTATAGCTTTTCCTGGGTTCACTGCTTTTCCCCTTTGTGTAAATGCTCGATTGCTGTCTTGGATTGTTTTTACTACCTTGCTACTTTGTGTGGGCTCCTCCTCCTTGAGTATGTTATGTGTCACTGTGAAGTACTTATTCTCAGCCATTTCGTTTCTCTGCTAACATATTAGGCTCCATATCTGGTGATTTTGTTTTGTCATCTCCCTGACATTTGGTGCCCAAAAGTAGAGCTCGTATTTTTATCTTAACTGAATCTTATTTGTTTGGTTCAAACGTGCTGGAATTACACTTTTAGATATAAAATGATGTGACATTTTGAACCATCAGATACTGAAGGATATGTAATTCCAAGCTTGGAACTTGAAGATTCTGGCCAAAATAACAGTGATTTAGTTGAAGTTGAAGAGTCAAAGACAGTCGCAGCTGAGGTTAGCTCTTGAGAGTTTCACTCTCTAACTAAAAGAAATATTTTGTGATGTCAAAACTCTTCCAAGCTTACTATCTTTTTCAAGATGATTTACAGTACTTTAAATTGATCTCCTTGCTCACTTGCTCTTTTCACAGTCTAAGAAAGAGGAGAATATATATCTTGGACCTCACGGTGCTCCTCCTTCACAATCAAAGCAACAAGAGCCTAATTCTGCTAATAATCGCAAGCAGAAGTTTAGACAGAAACTGAAGGAAGCAGACAAGAAGTACAGTGGAAGTGGTCGTGAGAATAAGGTGGAACACTTGAGAGAGCTTGTGGGTGGAAAAATGGCTGCAGGATCAAAGAATTCCCCCAAGGATTGGCTTGACCCTCATTGCGATGAAAATATGTTCCAAAGAAACCAACGTTAGTGTTATACAAGTGTCTGTATTAAACACATCCGTAATATACATTTACATACTGGGAAACCCCCTCCCCCCTTTCAGCAAGTCTTCCTTTCGGAGGGAAGAGAAATCTTTTACAGAAGGTTTATGTACTCTCAAATAATTCCCCTAGTCAACCTATGTTGTGGGGCTAATGTCACCAGTCTTCTGGCTGTGCTTGCTTGTGATATACAGATTCGGTCCGAGCTCTCTTTCTATCCGTTTCTTTTACCATATTTGGTATACGAATGTACTTGTCTTCGTTATGCTAAGATATTGTTTCTTTGCTTTGATTTGAAATCAAGGATGTGCAAAGATTCAGCTTCTTATGGTGAAACGATAATGTGTTGCTGCATTGTTCATCCTCCATTAATTCTTAAACTATTGATGAAAATAGAAAAAAAGACTTGATTTTTTTATAAAAAATATTCTTAAATTAGATGTGTAAAATCATACAAGTTTTCGAGTGATATTCTTATCCATAACACCTCTACAAAATGAAAATATGATGAAAATTAGAATTAGTGATATGTCAAACTGTTTTGTCCAGACCTTCTAATCACTTGTCCATTCTAACTGGAAAAATAGATAACCCCGTTTCAAATATCCTCCTTCCTTTGATTAGTAGTGGGGCACATATATATCAAAAGTTCAGCGCAAAATTCAAATGAGATGTAGGTTTGTATGAGCTAGATATCAAATAAGAGTAAAACATTTGAGATAAAAAAGATTACTTAGACCAGGCCTGCCTTTAATATTCTCTACGAGACTGTCATACACAAATGAAGTGAAACTTATAATAATAATAAAATTATCAAAATTTCCTCCTCCTACCATAGTATTTACAACATTAGCTCTGAGATGGTGCAGTCATGAAAAACAATCATGAACTAGCCATAGATCAACTAAGACGAAGGAACTCCAAACCAGTTGCTGAAGGTGTTAATCCATGTTCAGATAGGTACTCAGCATTGTGAAATTTACTCAGATGTCTCATACCACTGTCACACAAGATTGTCACAATTGTATGTCCTGGACCTAGTGCCTCCGCCACTCTGACAGCTCCAACACAATTCATAGCTGAAGAACTTCCAATAAATAGGCCATCATTTTTCAACAGATACCTGGTGAGTCATAGTATCAGTTAAGCTCCACCAGTCATAGACATAGCTTATGAAATACCGAGAAGAGTTGTTCAATAAGGTGAAAAAAATGGTGGAGAATTTTGCAAAGTAGGGCAAAATCTCATCTTTTAATTGTCGCTTTCATCTTTTTGTGTCAGAGAAGATTAAAAAGAGGTATGTAATACGTTCCAAACACATCTATCTGCTTATTGACATTTTTGCAACTAGAAAAATACTATAATGGGTAGTAGACTGACGAGGAATAAACCTGGACATTTCAACAGCTTCCATATCTGTGCCTCGGAAAGCTCCATCAAGTTTTGCCATCTTAAAATTTTCAGTTAGTCTATTTATTCCAATCCCTTCAGTTATTGTATCAAATGGATTCTTCAGCCTTCGTCCTTCCGCCTCCTCCCTTGTGTACATAACTCCTCTTGTTACTTTGTTATATAAACCAGAGCCAGGAGGATCAATAAGGAAGCACTTGATATTTGAGTTTTGGTCCTGTTGATCATACAGGAGCTTTTAAATCATACATCATCTAGCAATGGAAAATGAAGAAACTTTAGAACTTGAGAACCAACCTTCAAATACTTGGTAACACCGGCAACAGTGCCACCTGTACCTGCAGCAGCAATAAAAGCATCCAACTTGCCACCTGTCTGTTCCCAAATCTCTGGCCCCGTGCCCTCATAATGTGACCTGAAATTTGCAAGGTTTTCAAACTGATCTGCGAAGAATCCACCCTTGCATTCAGACGAGAACTGCATATTCTGTTTTTCCTCACTGATTGAGTGGCCATTGATTTGACTAGAATCATTGGCATCAATTTGGTTTTCTTTTCTGGTGGTTGATGTTAATTCACTTGCTTCCAGCGCCCTTCTTCTTGCAATATTAACAAAATGGTCTCGGTGTGTGATAGAAACTGGCCTGACCCTTTCTACAGTAGCTCCTAGTGCTTCTAGTATTTGTGCCTGAAAGGAAGAATTGAGAGAATTCCAATCAGTAGCAATAGTTAGTCCTCTTTAGAAAAAACTTTTTCTTAAAGATGGTGGTGTCTTGGCCAGCTTGCTCACCCCGACTTATTCCATTGAGTAGAATAAAAGCAACTTGTGCTGTTATTATTATTCTTTTTATATGACTATCCTTTCATCAGAACTTTCACAGCGATATTGAATGGATGGGATGGTGAGGAAATCACTGGGATTATACTATAGCACTGTCATATTAGCTTGAGCAATAAGCCACTTGATGAAGATCTTTTGAGCTTGCTTTCCAAACGCTTCCTAGTAGCTATCCCACATACTCGTGGAATGCCAACACTATCTCTTATCTAATAAACTAAAAAATACAACTGTAAAGGGGAAACAAGAGCATGAAGTGTCTTACCTTTTCGAGAGCAGCATCATCTGGAATAACCACATGGCATCTGCACCCATAAGCAGGTGCTACTGTTGCAAGACTAATGGCTGTGCTTCCTGCACTGCCCTCTGTAACTACTCCACCTTCAGCTAATGCTCCTGATTCCAAGGCCTGTGGTTGATATTTTACTATTAAAAGAAAAAGTATTTACAGATACCCAAATTAATTGAACCTTGCTATTTGTAAATACATTGTGAAAGCAAATTTACAGAAAAATAACCACATGAAGGAAATCTCCGAGTTTAGCTTTCCTCCTCATTAAAAACCTTCTCATCCCAATAACTACAAGAAGTCTTAAACCTTAATCAGGTAATCTTTCAACTTTTTAGAATCCCGTCATCTTCTTAAGCAAATGAAGCAAAATTATAGAACTCTTTCAATTTCTGGAATCAGGTAATCTTCTTTACATTCCATACATATTGGAAATTGCAATGATGACATTGAATTCCGCAAAAGTATGCCTTAGAGTCCGGTTGTCGACATATGGTCGCTCATTTTGGCTGCTCCAATACAGAAGAAAGGCATGTTGGCAATCTTTTTTAGCTAGGTGAAGAGCTTATGGATCCCAACGGCTCCAAATGAACAACTTATGATTATATATCCACATCTTGTTTAATAGTATTACTTATGAGTTTACATCTTCTCCATACATACCAATTAATGCACTTAAGTATATATCCACAAAAATATAACTTAATTCCATATTAGATCTGCCCCAGGTATTTCTCATGCAAATGTCCGGTTGCTGACATAAAGTCACTAACTTTACCCACTCCGATGCACCTGAAAGACATGGCCTTGTCAATTAGTTTAGCTAGTTGCAACTTGCAAGATGTGTAGAGTACCACGGGCATATTAACCACTTAGATCATCCTCTATCCTTAAAACTAATCAATTTGTACCTGGTCAGCAAAAGCTGGCTTGCTGCTAAACATTCAATTTGTGGTTGAAAAAGAACAACGGTGTTTGAAATGAAAACCGGAAAAAAGAATCACAAAGGGAGCTAGTTGTAGGAACTATTAAAGACAATAGAACTCCTCATAAATTGGACCAATTCAGAAACGGAAAACTGAATCAGAATTTCTGCATGAAAATTTAAAACCTGAACGAATTTAAAAAAATGGTAACAGATACAGTTTAAGCAAGCATTTAGCCATAACTAGCTAATACAAGATTGACTAAGAAAAAAGAATTTGAACGAAATATTACCTCTTCAATAATCTTCACAGCTACCCTGTCTTTTACACTCCCTCCAGGATTCAAGAACTCTGCTTTCCCCAAAATCTGAACACGAATTGGTATACTATCAATTAGACATATTCATCGTAAATACTCCTTCCATTTCAATTTGTTCGTCTAGTTTTGACTTGACTTGGCACTAAGTTTAAAAAGTAAAGAAGATATTTTAATAATATTGTCTTAAACTAAAGATACATAGAATATACCCAAATGTCGTTTAATCTTGTGGTCTATATATATATATATATATATCTACCTATAAACAACTCATCCTATATGAGCTTCGAAAAGCATTACAAGTCTAAGCTCAAATAAAGGAAGAGGATTGCATTACGACGTAAAATTAAGCTAAATAATATACCTCCTATTAGTACCAAAATCCTGAATCATGATATTTACCCAACCAAATTCAACTAATTTGGAATTAAGCTCATTAATCATATCTAATTACTAACAATTATTTCAGCTTAAGCATATATGCTTAATTGAAATGAAGAGATAGAGAATATACTTCACAGCCAGTTGCATCGGAGAGGCTATTGATTCTGATTAACGGAGTGTTGCCAATGGCGGCGACGAGTCCAGTTCTACGTCTTTGAAGTTTCTTTTTCCTGGGAGACTTTTGCTGAGTCGTTTTGCAGAGGAAATAAAAGACTATGGCTACGGAGAGCAGTGTCGCGACGGCGCCTACAGTTTTCACCGGCGCCATCGCGGTAGTTCTCCGGCGGAATCCGGTCTATTTGAACCGGAAGTATTATGGGCGGTGAAAGGGTGAAGACAGGTTATGAATATTTCGATCAATTGCAAATTAGACCACCTAAGTTTCTTTTTCTTCTCTTTTTACCATTCCACTTTGATGGCAAAGTCATTTTTATAATATTGTAGCTCAATTAATGGTAAATAATTTTTTCTTTGATTGTTGTTAAGAAACATAATCATTTAAAGTTAAACTTGAGGAAAATGATTATTTGAATGCTTGGTGATCCATTGGAATTTATGAATTATTTGCTTTAAAGTTATAGTAATATAATTTGTACCGAAGAAGTTATAATAATTTGACAAGAGTTATAATAAGATCACTCATTGGATTCCTACCGATCTATCAAGATTTTGTGTACTAATCCTAATGATCAACCATGAGTAATGGTAATGTAAGTCTTTTGGTGTTTTACTAGAAATTAAGCTTCGTACTTGTTATTTCAAGGTTATTCTCACATAATTTTTTAGACGAGTTAAAAGTTAAATAAAGACGCAAAATAATCCTATTTGTAAAAATCTTAATGATGGTGTCAAAGATCCAGAGAAGTGTTGTAGATGAGCCCAACCCATTGGCAATATGGGCTTTGTCAATAATGAATAGTAATTGAAACAAGTTAGGATTGACATTTGAGTATTTTTTTTACATCAGAGAGAATTCATTAAAAAATAACGATTTTTCATATTCAAAACTCGAATTTGAGTGTTTTCTCTAAGTACTCACAAATTCTTATTACACGATGAAAAGCTACAATGTAAAAGGGGTTGAATAAAATGTCAACTAAAGTTGATTGCATTATAACTTTCCATGATCGAATATACAACTTTCCGTACGGAAGTAATTTCATTTCAATAACAATAAAAATAAAAAGGTGAAGAATTATTTGGAATTTTTCTTTAGGTTCGTATATTTAAAAGAAGATTCGTGATAAAAAATATATTATTCTCTTTGCACTAAGATTGGTTGTCAAATAATTTATACATAACATTCAATATTTATTTCCTTTAATAACTCTTACGTATCCGTGAATTTAAATTAATCGAGTAGATACTAACATCAAATAAGAGCTCAAAAAATGAAAAAGGAGATTGAAAATATGATTATTCCCATAAGGAATAACTTTATGTAATAGATTATACCAATCAGGTGCAGCTAGATCTGATCATATTAAAAAATAAAAATAAAATTGATGAGTGCCCAAAAGTGCTACAAGACATTTAAAAAGGCCGACAAAATCAGTGATAGGACAAGTCCGTTAATATGCTGATGCGTTTAAGTTACCATCTTGCCCTTGGCTTACACAAGTTCAAAACTATTTTTGTGGTTGGTATTTGATAGAGTATTGGTCATTTAAGAATATATACGTCCAAAAGATGAAAATAATAGAAATGGTGATGTTCGGTTGGATGTATGGATAGTGAATACATTAGAAAAAAATGTAAATTAGTAATTTGATAAACAAGATAAAAGAAGTAAAGTTGAGATAAATCAGCTATATATATAAGAGTTGTTAGGAGAAACAAGGGTAGACCAAAAAAATTCAAAAGGGAGGGAAGACCTTAATAAGGACATGATCATGAATTTGACGGTATAAAGGTTAATGATTACGATAGAAAAGTAATAGACTGTTATATGAAAGAGACTATTTATGCAGTATCATATTCTTCGATTTTTACTACTACAAATTATTTCTTTACTTTGTTCATTTTTACTATTTTGATATCATTTATTTTTTCTTTCAATCCTTCTTTAATTAAATTTCTTTTGAACTGTATCTGATTAGTTGTAGTCTTGATTATTATAAAATCTGGACAACAAAAAAAACTAAACAATAGTTGAAATTTATAGTAACTTAATTATAAAATTACTTTGGACAAATTTAAACATAATTTCATTCTTCCAATGATAATTCGCACATCATATTATAAAAAAAAGACCCGTAAGTAGATTGGA
>JAJOOS010003080.1:0-22954 GCA_029582725.1 Solanum chiquidenum | reverse complement strand
TCAAAAATGAACAAGTAAATAGGGACAGAGGAAGTAACAATTTAAATAATTTTGGAAAACCTTTAAAATATAGTGTTAAACTTGTTTCAATCTTATTATTAGGCAGACAAATCTGTGATACAAGTATCTAACAACAAAAAATAAACTGGAAGAATGAAAATTGACCACTTGTTAATTAAATTCTACATCAGAATTCTATTAACTAAATTTTGAGCCCAAAAAAACATTAAGGACATTTTAAAATTAAGTGTGAGAGGACATTTTTGAACCATTTCTATTAGATTAAAGATATTTTTGAGCCTTTTTTGCATCTAAATAAAGATAAAAACTTAAGTAGAAGCTACTTTTGGTGATTTCGAATATTAATGTATATTATATAATCAAGGGAAAAGGGTCAAAAATGCCCTTAAACTATATGAAAGGAACAAAAATGCCCTCCGTTTATAGTTTGGCTCAAAAATGTCCTTACCGTTAATACTTTGGCTCAAAAATGTCCTTGCAGTCAATACTTTGGTCCAGAAATGCCCCTATAGTTATAAAATGGGTCAAAAAAATGCCCTTTTTAGAATAAATATATTATATTTTTTCTTTAAAAACACATCTTCTTCCTAATTAAAATATTATTAAAGAACACTATTCTTGTTTTCTTTCTTTAAAATAACTTTAACAAATAAAATGTAGGAAATATTTTTTTCTTCTTAATCTCATTTTATCAATTAAAATAGAATAATTTTATGTACCCTTTCGACAGATAATATATGTCATATATATAAGATCATTGTATATCCATCATTTATTTATATTTATATAACGATAAAAATAATGATAATAAAATAAGAAATATTTTATTTTTTATTTTTTTCTGAATTGAAGATAAATATTTGCTATTTTTTTAAAAAAAAAACATTATTAGAAAAAGAATGTATTAAAAAGAAATTAATAATATATTAATTTGGAAAATGAGCATTTTGACCCATTAAATAACAATAAGGGCATTTTGGACCAAAATACAAACGGAGGGCATTTTTGAACCAAAGTATTAGCGGTAAGGGCATTTTTGAGTCAAACTATAAACGGAGGGCATTTTTATTCCTTTCACATAGTTTAAGGGCATTTTTGACCCTTTTCCCTATAATCAATTACACTGAAATACTAAAACAACAATTGACTGGGATTGTAGGAACAAGAAAAGGACAATTATCTGACTATCCATCAAGATTTTTATTTTGAATCTTTAACATAATCACATAGTTTAATGTTGGGTTTATTTGCTACTCTCTTTGCCCTAATTACTTGTCCACTTTTGAATTGACACACCTATTAAGAAAACAATAATTGATATAGTGAGTTTACCATTTTACCCCTATTAATTATGAAATAGATGAATTAAAAACTTAAGATTTTCAAAAAGTTCTATATTTTTCAAAGTAATAAATTGAGGGTATAATAGAGAGAGAAAATTTGTCCTTTCTTGATTTGTCAAAATTAACAAGTAATTAGGGACAACTAAAAAGGAAAAAGTGAACAAGTAATTAGAGACAAAGGGAGTAATACTTATTTAGACTCATTCATAACATAAGCCTTTGTCTCCCGCACAATTTCGTTACATAAAATTCCACAAATTTTAAAGTTGAATTTAGAATTATTAAAAAGGATAAAAGAGAAAGAATTAAATAAAATTGATTTATATTTTACGGGATAAATAACTCAATATTCAATAGCGTATACCATTACGTCTTTTGAGGGCATGGAGCCAATAAATAATATTAAATTAATTAAAAAATATAATTGTATAGAAATACCATGAATTCACGTTCGTTAAATCCGTGCTCACAATTTCGTCTAATGCAACTTTATGCATTGACAATTATTTAGATAGGGGATGCTAATTGATTTAAGCATCGTGCCGTAATCAACGAAAATACTTAGATTAAAATTATCGTAGAGCAAAAGCTAAAATCAATTAAGGTCTACATCTATTGAAAGAGAAAGAAAATATTTGGCTTGATGTTTATCTAATTGTTCTTGTGAATTTAGATTTGTAACAAATTCATGCTCCATTTATGACATTGATGAACTAATAATAATTTAAATGATATGATTTAAAATTTTACATTTATTAGGCCCTTGATGTTTATCTAATTGTTTTTTAATGAAGATGCATGCATTAGTATTTGAATCTTATGAATTTCTCTCTCTTTATAACTAGGACAAAGATAACTTACTTTAAAGGTGTCATATTTACTAAACCAATCATGATAAAGACATAAGAGGAAAAGATTAGTATGGACTAATATTGGACAAAATTGAAATACATTAAACTTAAGTGATGTTAAACAAAACAATTAGAAACTTATGTACTAAAATCTAATATTACTCAAAGTGTAACACAAAAACTTTCTTCAACTCCAACTTAGCTACTCCTCAACAACTACGTACCACCAAATAAGCAGGAGGTACAACATCGGCAAGCCTATTCGTTATAGAATTTCATAAACTTATTATAATTTGCAATCTCTAGCACAAGGGTAAGGGTCTTTATATTGAAATTCTGCTCTCTCAAAGTACCAATCCGCAACAGCTTCTGCAATTGTCTACACACGTAAAATATTACGATAAATTAAAATTTATTACGAAACTCCTCAAAAATAAGAATAATAGACACATGATAAAATTTGAAAAAAACAAAAAGAATGTGTATATTCAAACTTTATATGTCTAAATCAAATGAAACATTACCTTATTAAGTAACCTTGGAGAGCTAGCACTGAACCAATATGTTGGAAAACGAAGATCACCATGAGAATAGCAAGACATGAGGAAATAACCCCTTGTACAACAAGAGGGTAGTTTTTCGAATGTCTTCAAGAACTTCACTCCAAAAGCTAAATTAAAGCAAAAAAAATTAAGGGAGAAGAAGAACCATTATACATGTGTAATGTAATGTCGTATACATTAGTTAATCATTAGAGAAATGTTAACCTTGAATAATTATAAGTTGGCTAGATGTGCATCTACTTATGTTATTGATGCAATCCGTCCAGGCATGTTGAGGATCAAGGAATAGAGGAACCAAAGTGTTATTAATCTGGATCAGTGTATAAAATAATTAATTTCGTTTAGATTTATATTTATAGAAGCTATAGAAAGAATTAAAACCAAGAAAACTTAATTAGCATTTGTCTACTTGACCTGCCAGGAATCATAAATTGAATTGATTATGAAAAGTGGAGTCTGAATGTATGGAATAACATTCTGAGAGAAAAGGCACTACACCACATATCATCAATTAGGAAATATATATAATGTAATAATTAGAGGGAAATATTAATACTTTTTTTTAATTATATATAATTAAAGAAAGTGTTTTTTGTTTTTCCGAAAGCTTAAGCTTTTACCAGACTTGGCTCCATTATAGACGTGCAAGCTGACGGCAAATTCTTAGCTGATCCCTGAGAACGAAAGAGGAAAAGATTCATCCTTGTATCTACTTCTTAAGCATATCAAAATTACTAAAAAAATAAAGAAGAAGAAGATGTGACTCACATGTAGGTTAACAATTTTTCGATACATCTCTTGAATATATGAAGTACCATAGATTGTCTTGCTGCATTATAATTAATTAATTAATCATGAACGTGCCAAGAGAATCGAATTTTCCTATATAAGAAGAATGTGCTGACCTATTGATAAAGAAGGCAGCATCTGCAACACATTTTACTTTAGCACTCTCTGAAAGGAGGCATTTAAACTTGTCGCAGTTCAAGATTGTTGCCAACCCTCCTGCTGATGTTCCCGATAGAATTGCCTAACAAAATTTTAATATTCAAGATTTAGCAAAGTAGGAATTATTTATTTATTTATAGAAAAAAGAAGAAGAAGAAGATATCATAGTATAAGGTAGTATATCATATATGACTTGTTATAATAATTAGGAATATGAAGCTAGATATTCTTACATTTTCAGCACTTTTCATTCCTTTCCTCCATAAATCTTCCATAATAGCCTTAAATATTCTGGCCCCTCTAAAATACAACTTGTTCTCCTAATGTATTTGGAAAATTTAATCAGAACAACGTTATGAAATTAATAATATATACATATGTAGTATATCTCTTACAGGGAGAACTTGTTCAACATCTCCGGTGAAAGATGAACCATCACAATACTTCACCCTCACCCTGTTCCAATTGTGAAACTCTACCAAATTCCAACAATGTTTTAGAGTTGGAAAAGGTGGGTTAAAAATTTATTTGAATGCACACATATAAGTAATAGTGTGTATCACCTGGATTTTGTTTAGAAGTATTATGAAGTATACCGGCGAAAAAACCTCGTTGTTTCATATGGTTGGAAGAACCTAAGGACGTAGTTGAACGATCAAGGCAATCTGGGATACTTTCACACCAACTGCCTCCCTATGAATATGAATGATTTCTCCGGACTAGCTAATTAGTTATGCTAAATATATGAAAATTGATTGAAAAGATGAATTAAGTAACTAACATCCAAGTAGATAATCCAGCTGCGAAGTCCAGTACCATATCCCCTATCCAGATGATATGCTGGTGGACTTCCATCAAGACATACTGTTGACAAATTAAAACAAATGAATATTAGTATTTGATTAGTTTTCTTTGAGGAATTAAGATTATATATTTATGTATACTACCTGCACCTTGGGCAATTGCGCTTTGGAGTATTGTGATATTTACGTACAAAGAATCATCTTTATTGCTGAGAACATGAGTTGCACAAAATACTGGTAAAAATGCTAGTAAAGCCAACACAAATGTTGTCATCCTACGGCAAACAAAAACAAGTGTAAATTATACTTAAAAGGGCTAAGGCATGAGGCATCGTTACCAAATTTTAGAATTAAAATCAAGAAAAGCTCAAATTATTAAAAGTGATGAACATTGATCTTATTTAGCTAGCTCAATAAATAAAAAACCATGTCCTCAAACCACTTAAGCCTTAAATTTATCGTAAGATGTGTGCCTAAATGTCTTGCACAAGTTAAATTAAAGTACATCATATTAATATTTTTATTCCATTTAACTTATAAGTGTAAAGCAGTAACATTTGATGAGATATGACATAAATATATCATCATTTATCATTTAGGCAATTAAATGATATTCAACAATGTTATAACTTATAGTTGTAACTTGTAATCACAAAAACTGCAATATCTCTCATTTGCAATGAGTAAAACCAAAAATAGAAATATGCGCTCAAGCACCCAACTCATACAAGGAGCTTGGGCTCGAAAGACAATCTTACTCAACAAACACCTTTTTTTGTAATAAGGTTACTTGATTTCATTCATTGAAGTTTTTTTCTACAAAAGAAGATCAACGGGAATACTCACATATTCACTATATAATTGGACTCTGTACATATAATCACACTAATTTTTTTTATACATCTATTTTGCTTATAATAATTAATAGATATATATAAAAGGAGAATCTCTTTTTGCTTGGAAACCCAATTAAAGGAATAACATGAAGGGTGAAGACAAAAATAAATATGCCAAAATTTGAATTATGGTAACAAAGAGAACAAAGTAACCTTGACGAAGTTAATAAAACATAGAGAAAGAGAAAATATATACCTTATGACAAGCCCAATGACGATTTTCATTTGAGAAATAAAGAACTCCATAAAATGCTTATAATATTCATCAAAATACGCCTTTATAAAACTAATGATCACCCCAATTGCCTCTTTAGTCTTCTGCATAATATAAGTTTCAAGAAGAAAAATGGATAGAACAATTAGAAGTTGTTGCTAGTAAAAGAATTGGATAAAGAATCATTTATATTTTTGACCTTTTTATCAAAATATGAAAGCAAATACAATGATGTGATGAATGATCAATAAAAGAGATAAAAAAGAGCAAAATATCTTTAGAGTTAAGTTACCATGAAGAGAAAGTTTCTTATGAGTTATAGAGGTACATAACATTTGGGTAATATGAAGAAACATGAACGATATTAATTATTAGAATATTTTCCTCATATTAATGATAACTTTATTAATGTCCCATTTGAAACCATTGAGTGAATAGGGACCAAACAAATGATTCATCTATACAAGAGATTTTTCGGTCCTTAATTAAAATTTAATAAATAAATAAATAAATAATCTATGTATACTTAATGCAAGTATTATTAATACATATATTATTAATGAAAACATTATTAATATACTTTATTTAACATCATTCTTATACATTTTATCAAACCGATCTGATATTAAATATCAAAATATTAGTAGAAAAGGTGGGCAACATTTCTTTTAAGACTTCTCTGTCGTGTGTGTTTGCTTGCTTTTGTGCATTAAATTCTTTGTTTCTTAATATTAATGTTTCTATATATTTTGAATACAATTTTTTTCTTTACATTTGAAATTTATTGGTCACACATGTCTCTTGTCGATAATGGAGGAACTTATTTAAGTACTTATACACAAAGTGTACCATACAGATGCAATTTAAATATTCAAAAAATTACGAATTGTAGTGATAATATATATATAGGCAAGTGGACTTTCTGTTAATAATATACAATATTTTTAGTTTACACAAGTTTTTTTTTTTTATATAATTTTGCTTATGAGACTCTTTAATGTTATTGGATATTTGTCTATGACATTATATTGGTGAATTGTACATGCAAAGCATACCCTCCTTCGATAAGACTGGCTTGTGCATTGAAAAATGAGTTTATCAAAATGATGATATGCCTACGTTGGAAATCGGACGAATGTGTAAAGAGGAATTATTTACAGACTTTCATTGTATCCTTAAGGATGTGTATGCTGATGTCATTGATAAAACACCCTTTTTAAAATCTCTAGAGTGCCCTTTCAATAATTTCTAGACTATAGTCACATTTTGTATTTTTATTATTTTATCACGAAAATAAGTTTACATCTGTAATATCACATCATGGTGATAGTATATCTCACGATAAGAAATATGCAATGGGTCTTTATTATTTTCTCATGAAAATAAAATAAAATACTATTCAGATAGAACAAAAAAAAAAAAAACATTACCAAAAAGGATAATTCATTTGTCCTCCTCTTAGAATTCTAGAATCTTTCCATAGTGATTTTCTGTCTTCTTTTATATTTATGGGAAAATGGTCTAATATAAAAATCAATAGACTAAATTCAACGAACTTTTTAGCCTCAATAAAATGTATCCTCGCTTGTTCATATTATACTTAAATTAAAGGTGCGCGGGATACAAAAAGAAGTGTGACATATTTGAGGTGGCTGAACAAATAAAATTCTTTAATTTGCGCAAAATGAATAAGTAAAAGGAAAAATGAAACGCAGAGAGTAACGATTGAATGAAGAGGAATCAAATGATCGTTTCATCTGAACATAATTAAGAGTTTTTTCACCTCTTAATTAAAATTAATGAATGATTCATCTATAACGTGGTTACATATCTAAATTCGATTAATTGCACTCTCTCTATATATATTTGAACACATGTTAATCGTGATCACAGTTTGAAAATACTAAATAGGGTGTTTATCAATGATATACGTTAAAAGAAATGCATATATAGTAATAAAAGATTCATTCAACGCTCTAATTGATTCTCTAATTTTATAGTTTTTTTCAACGTTCTAATTGATTCTCTAATTAAGTGTCAGAAGTATGTCGGATGTGAATTAACGTCGCTAGGAAACTCCAGATCGAAACTCTATCACAAAGTTTTTCGTATGAGTTTGTCATCCTACAAAAACAAGTTTAAATTTTACCCAAGCCATTATTCTTTTCTTTTATGTATATGTCCCATCAAAATAATATAAAAACCTATGTAAAGCTACTTTATTAAGTATTGGTGTTTATGAAAGCTATATTTATCCTAGCTAGAAGTAATTATTTTCGTTTGAATCAAAAAGTAATTTCAAAAGTCATCATCATAATTACCGGAAAAAAACATGTTGGTATGTACCTACACTAGCATACTTGCATATAGTCCAGAATGGTCAATCAGACACCATTTATCAAAAAATTATACTATATATATAAAAAATTATACAAAATATATTGTTATTCATATTATGCTTAAAGGCACACGTGATACATAAGAACAATGGTAATTTTGAGGTGCTTGAACAATTGTACATTGTAGGGAATATGAAATTGAAGAACCATAATTAATTTAAATTTATCAGTAAAATTGCATACACAGTAACTAAGTAAATAAGAATAATAAGAGTTGACAGGTGTTGAAATGAGTTTTGATTTTGATGATTAACGAACAAATGTTCACTACAACATAAGCAGCCTTTAACAATCGGAATTTGGTTCCTAAATAGGGTGCTTAGTCACTTTTTTGGTCCATTAGTGTAGTAGTTTCAAAGTAATCTTCATGTGTTTTTATTTACCTGTGTAGCATTGTGAAAGTTAAATTTGAATACTGTAGTAACTTAATATTAAGGGTAGAATGAGACAAATAAAAAAATTCTCTTGCAAAATGAATAGTAAAATGAAATATTTATTTTTGGAGGGAGTAACTGTCAGCAGTTCTCTTTTGGAACATTGAATGAAGAGGAACCAAAGGTTTGATTCATCTGAACATAATTAAGAGTTTTTTTCATCTCTTAATTAAATTTAATAAAACCTTTTATTCATCTATAACGTGTAATATATCTTAATTCTATTAATTGCTTTCATTATATATATGTGGCAGCATTGTCTTTGAAAAAGGTAAGTCTAAACCATACATTATTGTGCTATAAAAAAAAGGTAAGTAAGTTTTTTTATTAAGATTTTTTTTTTTTTTTAAGAAAAGAAAATTTCTCGTTTTTTATATTTGAAACAATCTTTATTCTTTACACTAGAAATTTGTTGGATGACAACACTTAATTAGTTCATACATTATGAGTTTTTGAAAAACAATCGCTCACTGAAATTACAATAGCAAAATTGATCTGTGTGACTAATAATTAATTGAAGTAGTAATATCATATTTATCGATCTATCTACATTATTATTTCTTTAATAATTAATTGAAGTAGTAATCTAAGTATATGCACTTTCTGTTAAAACAATATTTTTAGTTTATAAAAAAAAAGTGCTTATATATGATTGTGAATTTTGTCAGGAACTAGGAATTAATTGATGATGATATTGGAGCGAATTTTCATGTTATTCTTTATATTGTGTATGGCATTAGCAAATTGTAAAAAATACCCTCCATCAATAATAGAAGGGTGTTACCGCCTTTGTACTGCTTTTTGGGAGCGGACAAGATCTGATTCTCCTCCACTATGGGTAGCTGACGCATGTAGAGATGGAACATTTTCCGAATTTTCCAGTTGTTACCTTAAGGATGAGTATGATAAACGCGACCTATATAAAAGGTCCGATAATTTGTTACCATAATTTTGATAAAAATAAAAGATATGCATACTAAGTTTTATTCAACGATTTGATTGATTCTCTATTTTTATACATCTTAATCAACTACCAATAGAGACAATACTTATTCCTAATGAAATATATATGAGAGATTTTTCACACGACTTCAATTATTTCTATTTCTTAATTTTTGAACATTTCGATAAATGTATTGTTCCCTTTTTTATAACCTCAATAAGAACATGTTCATATGCATATGCAGACAAACACAAAATAACTTATATCGACTAGAAGAGAGTAGGTACTAGAAATGGTCGAGTTTAAATGCGGATACAAAATAACAAATGGATTAAAAAAAGAGTAGGTACTAGAAATGGGCTAACTAACCAAAATAATAATCATACACTTGAAGAATTGGCCGATATGCACATATGGATCATCAACACACTTAAGAACAAGAGTCGAATATTTGTACATGTAGTATAATATTTTGAGTTAAATGACTTTTTAATTGTTATACATGTAGCATAAATTTTTGAGTGTCATGATTAAATGTCACGATCTAAAACCGTTGTGAGAGACACGTTGAGATTGATTGTCACTTCATAAGAGAGAAATTGCAACAAGGGTTGATCAAGGTGGATTACATTCATACTAAGGAACAACCTGCTGATGTCTTGACCAAGGGACTGTCCAAGTTACAACACAATCATCTTCTATCTAAGCTTGGAGTATTGAATATTTTTGCCCCTCCCAGCTTGAAGGGGAGTGTTGAAGTATGAAGATGAGGTGACTCAAATTAGAAGTTAGTTAAAGTTGTTAAAAGTCTGTTAGAGAATAAGAAGGGCATTGTAGTCATTTACAAATTAGTTATAACTAATCATCAGATAGTTAGTTAGTTAATAGAAGATTCTAGATGAGAGTTGTAACTATATATATAGCTCCATCATACATGTAATTGTTTAACACAATAATGAAAATGAATGTAGATACTTTTCTGTTCTTCATCTTTGCTTCTAATTAGGTACATTCAATTTACAAACATGGTATCAGAGCTTCATCTTCACAGTGATTACTATTGAAGTCGATTGAAGAATAGGATCAAAGAGTTTGATTCATTGATTCATCTGATTTGTGTAGATTGCAAGTTTTGAAGTGAAAATTGCAAGTTTTGAAGTGAAAATTGCATGTCAAAAGCTCCATTGAAGCTGGAATCTGCATATTCTGAGGATTTGTATCATTTTGTGCTTCCGCAACAAAGGTTTTATCAAAGTGTTCATGGCAATTGAACAAGTAATTGAAGATCTATCTCAATCTCAGTACAATGGTCAAGGTACATTTGTTCCTCTCTACATTAGTTCTCTATCACGAAACTCATTATGTAACACTTTGGAAAATGGTAAGCTAAACTAGAGCCTAACTGTAAGGTTAAAAATCATAAAAAGGACTCCCTGAAGTTTAGTAAGTCATTTAAGGTCAAAATAAGGTATTTGGAGTCTAGACCAAGGGGCAAGTGCCAAGGCAAATGGGCCAAGGCTGCCCCTAGCTAGGAGCTACTGCCCCAACCTTCACGAGGAGGACCACGACTCGTGAAGGTGGTCGTGAAGCTCCCTTGGTTTCATGGAAATTGGGACACTTTGGGGGAGCTACTGCCTAAGGGACCACGGGCACCACCACGGGCCATGGTCCTCTTGACTAGGCGTAAATGTGCTCGTGAGGGTGCCTTGGTTGAAAGGAACCTTGAGCTCCAAACTGCCTCATACTCCACGAGCAGGACCACGGGGCGTGGTCCACTTTACGGCTCGTGAAGGTGCTCGTGAGAGTGTCTTAGGCAATGGAGCCTTGTTCCACCTTGAAGGGGCTACTGCCCCAAATCCTCACGACTAGGACCACGAGTCGTGGTCCTTACCATGGCTTGTGAAGGTTCATGTGACACTTGGGCGTGAGTTTTAAATGAAGTTTAAATGAGTCTTTTACTTTTTAAATCCAAATAAAGTGAGGTCATTTTGGGTATTTTAGGGGTAAAATATATATTGGTTTTAAGTCAAAATTCACAAGATTTGGTCATTTTTCACAAACACCCAAATATTTTCCCAAAATCCTCTCCTCTCAATATTTCTTTCTAGAAGTTCCTCCATTGAAAAACACCAAGAACTTGAAGGTTAGGGCTCAAGAATCCATCTTCTCAACTCCAATTCATGGGCAAAGCTTCAATTAAGGTATGGAAACCTTGATGCATGGAATATTTTTCTCCATTAATCCCTTCAACTCTAATTTTGAAATTTGGGATATTGTTCAAAAACTAGGGTTTCCATTCTAACCATGGGTTCTTCCTAAAATTGATTTTATTATGTTGATTGTATTATATTATGGATGATCTGATGTTTAATGGTGATTTTTATTGTAAAATTTCCCATGAACCCATGAACTACCCCATGACCCCAATTTCATGAATTGTGATGGATGTATTGATACATGATGATTACTATGAATTGTTCCTATGTTAATCTAGTTATTGAATCTTGTTTTATTCATGCTTAAAGTAGTATTTCTAAGTGTGATTGTGAGACTTGGTTCATGACCCTTGAAGAGGGTAAATTGTGAAGGTTTGTTCATGATTGATGAAAGTTGTATGTGAACTTATAATTCACTTGAAAGGTAAAGATTTTATCATCATTGTGTAAATTGAGGTATTGTTGAAAGGTTAATTCTCCCCTTACCCTTTACACATATTCATGTATGACTTGTCTAGGATGATGATAATATTGTTATGTTGATTAAAAGGCTATTTCTTATGAAAACACTATGAGTGTAATGTGAAAGTTCTACTCACATGTTAATGACGATTCTAAGGTTGAAAGTACATTCTCACCTTTAATGAATCTATGAGCTATTTTTGATAAATTGTATTGAATGAAGGGTAGAGCGCTCCTTCATACATGTAAATAAAATTTAAGACTAATTATGTATAATTTGGGAAATAATGCTTAGTACTGAGTGAATATGGAAAATGAGGTAAAGGCCCTTCCGTCAATGGAATAGGTCGGGTCATCTAAAAGTAAACTCATGAGATGGAAACTCCTCCGCCTATGCAATAGATCGGGTTTCTAGAAGCAATCTCCCTATCCTATAACTATGTGCCAACATAGGACTTTAGCTAGTGGATCCACTTTATAGCTATACATTTAGTTCTACCTTAGGCAAGTAGGACACCTTATTTCGGTGTGGGGTTACACGATACCAGATTCCATGTAGCTCACACGGTCTATGTCGTTTATGGCTACTCTTCCCTATATGATAAGATGATGAATGAGACATGAACTATACAATGACTTCTTGGTGAGTCTACTTAGTAGGAGTGAGGGTATTGGACTTCACTTTTACATTGCACAAGTAGACTTAGTAGGATGTTATGAGATGGTTCATTTATGATATGATGAGATATGAATGTATGCATGTATGTTGAATGGATAGTTGATATGAATGATTTTCCTTATGTTCAAGTAATGTACATGACTAGTTCCTTACTTATGACGATTGATTATGATGAGGTCTAAAGATGATATGTATGACTAAGGTAGCTTCAAAGGAGTACTTAGTATGGTTGGTATTATGGGATGCCAACCATACATTGCAAAAGTGTTCCTTAGGGGTTGCTAAGGTGATGACTTTAATATGTTATGGGTATAAATGTGATCTTGGCTTGTGTTTGACATTGAAGATGCATGTTTATTTCTAAACTTCACAAATGCATACTTTTCAAATAAAATGTCCTTTTTATCATATTTCAAGGATTTTATACATGTTTTCATACTTAGTACTTTATGTGCTAACCCCTTTCTTCTACATTTTGATAAGTGTAGGTTCCGACTAGGTGACATACACTCTCTTTCTTGAAGAAGACTTGGATTGCTTATCTCCAAGTTGTGGTGAGTCCTCAAGTTCGAGGACGGATTAGTCATTTCTTATTTCCTATTGTACTTCTTGTATTGAGATGTTTATTGATGTAAAGGGCTAAGTCCCAAACTTTTTATTCCTATGTTTTAGATGGTAAATGAGACAAAGAGTAGATTCTTATGACTTTATGTTATGAAAAGTGAAGTTGGATTTCGATTGTAAAAGTTTCAAATTTTCTGCATTATTTCTATGTCTTATGTTATGATGATGCTAGAGGCTTGTATGAGACCCCTTCGGGGTCAAGTACACCGTGTTATGTCTAGGGGGTACTCCTGGGTCGTGACACACTGACAGGACAAGACATTGACAGTAACCATCCTTTATTCCTTAGCCCTACCGATGTAAGTGGTATCAACATTATCTCTTTTCAATTGTTAGGTTTTGAGAATTATACACTGTGGAATCGATCAATTAAGATAGCTCTGCTGAGAAGAAATAAGATAGGATTAATTGATGGTTCATCTAGTAAGGAGGTATATGGGGAAGAACTGTGGGGACATTGGGAAAGTGTAAATGCCATAGTGTTGTCATGGCTTATGAATTCTGTATCTAAAAGTTTGCTTAGTGGAATAACATTTGATAATACTACATTTGATGCTTGGAATGATCTCAAGGATAGATTGATAGAGTTGATGGTTCTAGAACCTTCATTCTTCACAAAGATATCGTGTCATTACAACAGGAAACAACCTCTGTGTCTGTTTACTATACCAAGCTCAAAAATCTGTGGGATGAGCTTGAAGCTTTAGTTACCTCTCCCTGTTGTAACTATGACAAATCCAAAGGTTTTGTGATTCATTTGAATAGACAGAAGTTATATCAATTTTTAATGGGGCTAAAAGACTCATATCATCAGGCTAGAAGTCAAATACTTCTGATGGATCCACTCCCAGTTATTAATCAAGCTTCTGCCATGATAGTAGGAGATGAAAGCCAAAAGGCTGTAAGTACAAGCATTCCTAGTATGAGGATGAACTCTGTTGGACTTGAGTCACTTGCTATGTACTCCATGATGGGTAGTAGTTCAGGAACACGTGTTGGTAGTAGTTCTGGAATGAATCAAAATTTCAAGAGAAACACTCTTCTGGTATGTGACTTTTGTAAGTGTAAGGGTCATATCAAAGAGTTCTGTTATAAGGTGGTAGGATATCCCCCAGACTTTAAGTCTAAAAGGAAGGTACAAGGTGCTCCACCTGAAGACAATCACACTAGCATTACTCCAACAACTCAGGCTAATTTCACTTATGGTATGAACACAAATGTTCATATGCCAGTATGAGGAAACAAGGTTGATTAGAACAAAGGTACAATATCTACTACATCTACTACTTCTTCTCATACTGAATAACAATGGCAATAGATTGATTAGTCAAGCTGAAAATGGTGTCCAACAACTACTTCAAGGGTGAACTTTCACTAAATATCAATATGATCATATTCTCTTTATGTTTGAGAAAAGGCCAGAAGGTACTATAGATTAAAAGAATGTACATTCAGCAGGTAATGTATTTTTTGTCTCTGAAAACAATGATGTATGGATTATAGATACTGGAGCAACTAATCATATGGTGTCTAGCTTGGATATATTGATAGATAAGTCTGTGACAAAACTTGAAACACCTATGCCTGTATATATTCCAAATGGTGAGGTCACACATGTAACTCATATTGGTTCTTGTGTCTTATCAACTAAAAGTGCTCTTACAGATGTGTTTCACATTCCTGCCTTCAAGTATAATCTGATGTGACTGGCCTCTTCCCTGAGGCAATCCCTGGGATTATGTCTGTCAGCAAAATCACAAAGGAACTTGGTTGCTCAGTCACCCTTTTCCTTATTTTTGTGTATTCCAGAAGCTTTACAGTGGGAAGGTGAATGAAGTTGGTAAAGAAGAAGGAGGTTTATACCTACTATTGAGACAATTAACTAAAGGAACTGTCAACACAAGAGAGTCTGCATTCTCAGTTGCACAAGTGCATACAGATGTTCAGGAACCAAATATAGAGATATGGAACAATAGATTGGGTCATGTATCTCCTGCAGTACTAGCTAGGATTTTCTCTATAAATAAGCAAAGCATGTGTAAACTCTCTAAGTGTCTAGTGTGTCCATATGCCAAACAAGAAAGAAGTAGTTTTCCTACTAACATTATCAAAAGTAGTTCATCTTTTGATTTGATTTATGTTGATGTGTGGGCCCTTATAATACTTCAACTATTGATGGCAACAAGTACTTTCTCATAATAGTGGATGATTTTTTAAGAATGTCTTGGCTATTTCTTCTTAAACTCAAGTCTGATGTGTGTGTGCGGCATTGCAAATTTTCCTACAATATGTTGAAACTCAGTTTAATAAGGCTATAAAGGTGCTCAGAACTGATAATGGTATAGAATTTGTTAACTCAGTGTGTGCTCATATGTTTAAAGAAAAGGGGATTATACATCAAATGACTTGTCCTTACACTCTTCAGCAAAATGGGATAACTGAGAGGAAACATAGACACTTACTTGAGGTGACCAGGGCCCTAAGGTTTCAAGTAAAATTTCCTTTGAAGTATTGGGGATATTGTGTGTTAGCTGCAGCTTACATAATAAATGGGTTACATAGTAGTGCAATCAGTTTTCAAACACCTTATGTGAGACTATATGGGAGATTATTAGAGTTAGCTCATCTAAGCACAATAGGTTGTTTATGCTTTGCTAAGAACCTGACTGAACATGACAAAATGATGCCAAGGTCAAGATCAACAGTTCACATGGGGTACTTAGATATACAGAAAGGGTATTTATTACTGGATCTGACCAGTGGTTCTTTTTTTCACTAGCAGAGATGTGCTCTTCAGAGAAGACATATTTCCTTTCTCAACAATGGAAGACTCAATTCATCCTCCTACATTTATGATCCTTTGACTATTCCAAATGTGTTACTACATCATCCATACTCTCTAATCTCCAAAAGCTCAGCTGATTCTGCAAAGGCATCTATTGTGAAGACTACAACTTCGAATGAGCAAGATGTTGTAGATGTAAAAACAGAAGAGGACTTCTTAGAAGAGTCTACTCATGTTGCTGATTCTTTTCCAGATTCTACAATCAGAGCTCCTAGAAGATCTGCTATGACTACACATCCTCCATCTTGGTTGAAAGATTTTGTGTCTTTGACTTTTACAAAGGATGTGAAGTACCCCTTAGAGCAGCACATGAGTATTGATCACTTATCACCTGCTTATCAATGTTATATTGCTGCCACTTCTACTCTCAAAGAACCTACCAACTTTTTCTGAGGCTGTCAAGGATCATATGTGGGTAGATGCCATGCAAACTGAGATACATGCTTTGGAAAGCAATAATACTTGAGTGATTTATGATTTACCACCAGGCAAGAAATCTATTGGTTGTAAGTGGATATACAAGGTGAAATACAAGTCTATTGGTGAGGTTGAAAGATTCAAAGCAAGGCTGGTAGCTAAAGGGTATAGTCAGCAAGAAGGGATTGATTACCATGAAACTTTTTCTCCTGTTGTTAAAATGGTCACAGTTAGAACCATCGATTCACTGGCTACAGCTAGACACTGACATATTCATCAAATGAATATGTTTAATGCATTCTTACAAGGTGATTTGGAAGATGAGATATATATGCAGCCACCTCAAAGGTTTGTCAGTCAAATGAAGAAGGTGTGTAGACTGACCAAGTCATTGTATGGGCTTAAACAAGCCCTTAAACAGTGGAACCATAAGCTGACTGAGGCTCTTATCAAGTTGAAGTTCAAACAAAGCAAGCATAACTACTCATTGTTCATCAACAAGTCAACAGATGTGATCATTTTAGTACTTGTATATATGGATGACATGCTAGTAACTGGCAGTAGTTTAAAACTAATAGAGGATACCATGAGGGCTTTGCAGCAAACATTCAAGCTGAAAGATTTAGGGGAACTAAAATACTTTTTAGGCATTGAGTTTACCAGATCTTCTAATGGTATCCTAGGGCATCAAAGAAAGTATACTCTTGAGTTATTTTTTGAAGTTGGCATGACAATAACTAGACCTGCAGGCACTCTTATTGACATAAATGTCAAGCTATCTTCCAAACAATATGATGATCACATAAATCAACAACAAGCATAGATTGATGATCCTTTGATAGATCAGACCAAGTATCAAAGATTGATAGGTAAACTGTTGTACCTGAACATGACAAGACTTGCTATATCATTTAGTACACAAACTTTGAGTCAGTTCTTGGAACAACCCAAAAAATCTCTTATAGATGCTGCATTAAGAGTGGTTAGGTATCTCAAGCAACAACCTGGACAAGGTTTACTTTTAGCCAGTGACTCAAATGATCTAGTGACTACATACTGTGATGCTGATTGGGCTTCCTGATGAATTACTAGAAAGTCTGTTACAGGGTATATGGTGAATGTTGTAAATCACTAGTGTCTTGGAAGGCAAAGAAGCAAACTACTGCATCTAGGAGCTCAGTTGAAGCTGAGTATAGAAGCATGGCTGCAACTGTTTTAGATTTAGTATGGTTACTTGGCTTAATGAAAGAAGTAGGTGCTAAAGTTCAGTTTCCAGCTCAGATATACAGTGATAGTAAAGTTGATATTCAAATAACAGTCAATCCAGTCTATCATGAAAGAACAAAGCACATTGAGATGGATTGTCACTTCATAAGAGAGAAATTGCAACAAGGGTTGATCAAGGTGGATTATATTCATACTAAGGAACAACATGTTGATGTCTTGACCAAGGGATTGTCCAAGTTACAACACAATCATCTTCTATCCAATCTTGGAGTATTGAACATTTTCCCCTCCCAGCTTGAAGGGGAGTGTTAAAGTATGAATATGAGGTGTCTCAAATTAGAAGTTAGTTAAAGTTGTTAAAAGTTTGTTAAAGAATAAGAAGGGCATTGTAGTCATTTACAGATTAGTTAGTTATAACTAATCATCAGATAGTTAGTTAGTTAATAGAAGATTCTAGATGAGAGTTGTATCTATATATATAGCTCCATCATACATGTAATTGTTTAACACAATAATGAGAATGAATGTAGACACTTTTCTGTTCTTCTTCTTTGCTTCTAACTGAGTACATTTGGTTTACGAACACAAACTATCCCACCAAATTAAAATTGATTATTCATATACTTGGATAAGTCTCGTGTTTCATATGTACGATAGTGGCAGTCATTGATACCTCTCGAACCAACCATCGCCCCAAAAAAGTATGAACTGTATCGTTAAACTTAGTAAAATAAAATATACAATGAAGCGTAAAATAATTAAACAAACTAACCAAAAGGTTGATGATCCAGTTATAAATCCAATAGTGAATCCTCTATCAAAGAAATAGGCAGGTGGACTCCCATCAAGACACATTGTTTAAGAAATAAATAGTTAAAAAAAAGATTATTTTCATGCACGTAAAGTAAGCTGAAAACATTTTGTAAATTACGTACAAGTGCCTTATGCCGTAGCGCTGTCGAGTAGAGTAATGTTAATTACTTGACGTTCTCTGACGTCTACAAGCAATAGTGCTAGAAAAATAGCAAAATCACTGCCATCCGAGAAAAAAAGAAGATTGGAACAATTAAAGCTGATATATATATATATATATATATATATATATATATATATTCTAAATTTCAAATCAAACACTATATTAATTATATAAATGAATAACTTACATCATAACTAATCACCAAATTAATAAAATTAATCCAAATACATTTCTTGCGTCAAGCATTTCGTGCGTCACACGTGCATTTCGTGTGTCACACATGCATTTACTCTTCATTGTACATTCTGGGTATGCTAAGTATGAAGGAAAATGTTTTTCAATTTTTTCATGTTTAATTGACTTAAATGTTTTTCAATCGTTCTGTTCAATTGACTCGTTGTTTAAAGAAAGTTCAATCGCTCTGTTCACTTCATTACTTTTGTTGGATTATATTAGATATTTATGTTATCTAATACTGTAATATAGTATATGACAAACACCTCAATGCAATTTAGTTTAATTCTTCGGTAACAAACATAATATTTGTGATGACCATATGCACATGTTAATAATACTTTCAAATTCCAAAAATGTGGACGTGGCCATGCTACTGGCAAATTAAACCTCTACTAGTATTAGTATTCAAATTTCATTTATTGATAATCAGTTTTACAAAGCCAACACAACACTACTTAATTAAACTAGCATTCTTTAGCAAAGGGATATTATTAAGCAAATATCTGTGTAAATATAGTAACTTTAGATTGTGTGTCTAATTTTGCGAAAAATATTCTATGAGATATTATATGATATATTATAGGAATAAGATATTCTCAGAATATCTTTAGGAATGATTTTAGGAGTAGTATATTCAATCTCATGTATCGATATATTGATGATTTCCAGTCCGGTCAAAGAACCAATCACCCACAGCTTCTGCAATTGTCTGCATAATTAATAAATAGTAAAATTTTACAAACAATAAACAAATAAAACAAATTATAGATAAAACAAGAAATTACCTTATTACGTATTTTTGGACCGGAAGTATTGAACAAATACTTGTCCCATATAATATTTTGATGAATATGACGCGAAGTGATAAAATAACCCTTTGTATGAGTCCACCAAATGTCTTCATGAACTCCACTCCAAAATCTATAATAGAAAGAACAAATAGACAAATTGAAACACTATTTGTATTAATATGATTTGAAAGTTATGATTCATTGATCACCTAAAACAAAATATGCTAACCTTTAATAATTGTACGCTGGCTAACCGTGCAATTACTTATTTGATTCTTACAATGATCCCAGACATGCTGAGGATCCAGGTTTGAAGGAACCAAACTATTGTTAATCTGATGAAATGGTTCTGGCTAGTGATATTATGCTGATGAAAAATGGTTCTTGTAAGAGATTGATTATTGTGACTTGATGCATTTGATGCTTATGCGTGACTTGCTTGATACTTGGGATTGATTTACTTGTTGCGTGTGACTGAACTACTTGTCATTGAAATGATTTTTTTATTGTTGAATAGTGAAGATTGAACTTTGAATATTGGGCCTTGTAAGCCTCGTATTGTAGAATTGCTAGGTTGGGTGGATTTCTATGCAGGATGTAGTTTGACGAGTTTCGATTGGAGTGTAACCCCGTATTCGATTTTTAACTAGATGACTTGTTTATTAGGTTTCTCGCTGGGTACCGTTAGTTTCTACTCACCCGTTGCTTCTACACTTGTGTAGGTTCTGAGCAGGGACCCGCGTGATCTTCTTCTTCTTCTTCTCCTGACACTCGTGGCTCATTGGGGTTTTTGAGAGGTAGCTGCTTGTCATCCTGGCGGACCCTCTTTTCATTTTCTTTAAACTTTGTTCTACTTGAAAAACAAAGAATGAGACTTGTATTTATGTTTGAATTCTGTATTTTCATTAGTGGCTTGTACACGTGATAAACAGATTTTGGGGTATTATTTAGAATGAATAAGTTTTCCACCTTTGTCTTGTTCTTGCTTTATTGTTTTTCCTCATTTCTTTCATTTTCGTTGTATTGAGGTTGACTTGTCTTGGTGGGAAAAGACAAGTTCATCACGTTCAGTTTTGGGTCATAACAAGACAAACACAAAATAACTTACATCTATTCGAAGAGAATAGGTACTAGAAATACTCGAGTTTCAATGCATATATCAAATAACAAATGGATTAAAAAAAAGAGTAGTACTAGAAATGGGCTAACTAACCAAAAATAATAATCACACACCTGAAGAATTGGCCGATATGCACATATGGATCATCAACACACTTTAGAACAAGAGTCTTTTATTTGTACATGTAGCATAATATTTTAAGTTAAATGACTTTTTAATTGCTGTACATGTAGCATAAATTTTGATTGTCATGATTAAATGTCACAATCTAAATCGTTGTAAGAGGCACCAATACTAATTTTTTGAGGTTTGTTAAGAACTTAAAGATTAGGGTATAAAGTGCTCTTTTGGGGTTTGTTAAGAACTTAAAGATTAGAGTATAAAGTGCTCTTTTGGGGTTTGCTAAGAACTTAAAGATTAGAGTTTAACCGTTTATTTTTATTTTTATATTATTTATCCATAAGATGTTACTAGACGATATCATCCAAAAGTTTGGGAATAAAAAGAATAGATAGTGGGTGAGCTAGGAGACTTTGTGTCGGTCAAAGAAGAAAGGTGGAGTAAGATATAGGTCCCTTGTTGATGTTTCTAATTTTTTATTTTACAAATTAAGGTGAAATGGGGAAGGTAAATCATCTTTTATGATTTATAAGTATTACAAGAAATTACATTTAGTAATTACAAAACGGAGTAGTGCATCTCATAATATTGCATTCTCCTTTTGGGAAAATTGTATAAAATAGTAAATTATTAATTTAAAATAAATTTTATAACCACAATTTCATTTAATTCTAATTCGTAGCAAACACTTTGTCATTCTCCTCTCTCCCCATAAATCTCACTCGCCACTCTCTCTCGCCTCTCACTTTATACAAACACAAATGTATAAATTGTATTTGTGTTTGTATAAAGCAAGAGAAAACTATATGTACAAATACAAAAACAAATCTCTTCGTCCTATACACTTATAATTATACAATACAAATTCTCCCCTACCCACTTCTCTTTTCTCTTTCTCTCTTTCTCGCTTTATACAAACACAAATTATACAAAATACAATGTATAATTTGTGTTTGTATAAAGCGGAAGAGAGATTTGTATACAAATTTATCTGTAAATACATATAATACACATATACATATACGACTGAAAATCACAAAAAAAACATGTACTTATACAACTTACAACCAAGTCAGTTTCTTATTTGTACACAGATTCCAAATATATACAATTGATTCTTATGTATTAATATACCGAAATATACAGATTAATAATCATAGCAAACATAAAATTTGCTATGGTTTAAACAAACTATAGTTATAGCATACATATATGATTTTTATGTTTGCTAAACCTAAAATTTACTCATCTCTTTTTAAACTATATATGAAACTGGTGTCAGCACGAGTCAAATATATGTTACTTTTTATCTTCAATTTATGTGATACATATGGGATTTAAAGTTAACAATTTTTTAAATATGTTTTAATATTTTAAATTGTTATGTATTACCACCTATAGTACGTTTTACGTAATTTTTACATGATATATGTTACTCATTTTGTCCCAATTTAAGTGACACAGATGAATTTGAGAGTCAGCCAATATATATATATATATATATATTATGATTTATAATATTTAATGTAATTTTCACATAATATATATTACTCCATTTGTCTTGATATATGTGATACAAATGAAATTTTAAAGTGAGTCAATTTTTTTTATAAGTTCTTTTTTATATTTAACTATAAATATTGTGAGTTATAGTATGTTTTATGTATTTTACATAATATATATTTCTCCATTTACCCTAATTTATGTGGTATAGATAAAAATTTGAGAGTAATTAATGGAATTTTTTATATGCTTTAAATATTTTAAGCTATAAATTATTCCTATGATTTATAAAATTACTAAATTACCCTTAGCATACAAGCAG
>JAJOOS010003079.1:0-22314 GCA_029582725.1 Solanum chiquidenum | reverse complement strand
GTAATATTAATAGTGTAAATTCAATGACAAAAGAAAAGAAAAGAAAAGATAAGTATAGGTAACAATCGGAATAAAAAGAAGAAATCTCACTACCTGGAGTATTATTATCAATGTTCATCTCCATTCTGATCAATCTTTTGACCCTCTAACTTGAACCCTAGTATATATATGGAGTTAATTTTTTGTATAGTTTCTCAATTACTATATATGTCCAATCTATGAGTTACTTTCCTTTTTGGTCAGTCCAAAAAAGAATAAACATTTTTATATTAAGTAATATTAATTTTAAAATGTCCATTTTGTACTTAATGAAATGAGTTATAGCAACACAAATATCTATAATTTATTTTAGACCGTAAGTTTTAAATTTTTTTCTTTCTTAAACTCTGTAACGAATCAAACTAACTCATATGAAATAGGACAGGGGGAGTACTAATATTTTTTATCAACTTCGTTTTTTGTAAAATTAAGGTCACTCAAGTAATGATAATAATCTTCAAAAAATATTTTATTTTATTTTATATTTAAAAGTCAGTCAATTTTATTTTGTAACATAAATGTCACTCAACTAATGATAATTATTTCGACAAGTTGTTCAACTCTATTTTATAATAGAAAAATCTCTTGATTACGCTATAGCTCGAAAAAGGGCCATATCAAACCATGAAAGTAAGAAAGAAGGAAACAACTAAATCTAATGTTACTGATTTATCGCATAAGGAATTACTCCCTCCAAGCAATCATTAATATCCTCTATTCAAACTCATTAAAATTAAATATATGAGACACATCAACCGATACTGTCACAACTAATTTAAGTTCTAATCTAGTAACTAGAATTATTGATTCAATTACCATTCCTTTATCTTTCATTAGAAGACCCTAGTGTTTTTCTATTTATTACCATGCTTTTACCCAAAGGTGATAAGTTATCATTGAATTTAATTTGTACAATGACTATTGGTGGATGTATGACTATTGTCCGCAGTCAATCTTACTTCAATATAAATGATTGATGGGTAACGTTCTTAGCCATGATATAGCTCCACTAGTAAGGCCGGGTGCATGACCATTTATGAAATTAACATATAATACTGAATTTAGAACTTCATTGTAAAAGCCCAAATTTTGAAACAAAAGACAAATAATGGTTTTCAAAGGGTTTCTCCATTGTTAAATTTAATTTAAAATACACCTCGATGTCATCTATTATTGTATATTTTTTTGTATTTCATGATTCGTCTTGTATTTGGTAATTCTGTTGAAGAATCTCCATGGACGGGGAAGAGATGCTCTCAAAGATGCACGAAATAGAGATTTGAAAATGTAAGAAGGAGAAAAACAATTTTATTGTAGGAAATGTCTATGTCAAAAATTGTACTATTTTTGTGGGTATTTCTCACTACCTTTCTCTTTATTTGTGTTGACATGAATTTTTTGTGATGGCTATGTTTGAATTTGTAACAAATATTTAGCTTTAGTCCGATATTAAGAGAAAAAAAAACATACAAATAATTAAATTTGAAAGATTAATTTTAATTATTTAATTATTATTATTTTGTTTTAGATATGGAAGCATTAGTTGGTGTAAATGCTACCCACATTTTTGCATGATTTCAATATTTCTTTGGTTATAGTTATATTTGTCATTTTTGAGGTGGTTCACCATTTTCTCTTTCTTTTGAACCGTGTTTGTTGGTAATAATGTTCGGTAGATATTTTATCCCACAATATAGGATTCATATTTCTCTTATTAGAAGAGATTCTTTCTCTGTTTGTCGTATGTTTTAAAAGTGATTATTATGAGAAAGATAAGGATAAGATTTATGGACATTCTACTTTTTCATTGCAACAAATATCACACTAAGTACACTGAATGGATTAATTTTAGAAGCCTGACAAAATATTAGAAAAATTCTAAAGTACAATGTAAGAATTGAAAGAAATTACATGTCACGATCCAAAGTAGACCCTTGGCGTAAAATGACTGATAGAATCCCGGGAGGTACTACCCAAGTCACTTAGCATATATCATACAAGATAATATAAGTAAAGAGTTCAACTTATAGCATTTCATACAAAAGAGTTTGACAAAAGTAGAAATCTAACATAAGTCTCAAGGCAGTCTATTACATCACAGAGAAAGATATTGGGACGTAACCCATACATCACATAAAAAGACTGAAAACAGAAAAATGCCTCAAAATCAATGAAATAATCTCGACCCTTTGATCACGAGGACTCACCAATCGTCAAAAGCTCAAAAGGATCAACCGGCCACTACTATGGGGAATAGGATTGTCAGACCCTACATTAGTGAAACATTGTAGGCACAAGTATGCATTAAAATATGTAATGTACTAATTATGATAACAATGCATAAGAGTTATGAAATCCTGCTAAAAGGACTTTACATGACATACAATGACCGAGCTAAATCATAAAATAACATGTTAGAAATCAAAAGTCATAAATGTGGTCAATGCAAGCTAAACATCTTATAAAACACATGTGAGATACTTTAGAAAGTAACCTTTGTTCATTATTGTAACATCCCGTCTTATCAAAGAGCTAAATTTAGAAAGAACTAAATTGAAAAGAGCCAAATTAAGAATTTTGCAAGTTATTATGCTTAAGTTGTGAGTTTTGAGTCAACTTCAAACGATCATAACTTTCAGAACATGATGAGTTAGGTGGCCTATAAGATATCAAATGAAAGTTCTTTGAATCCTCTTTCCAAAGCCACCGAGTTTTCTAAATTTCGAGTTTGGATGATGGGAGATATGCCTGTTTGAAGTTAGCCAGTCCAGTTAAGAAAATTTACCCGAATTAATGAGGGGTATTTTGATCTTTTCCTTACCCCATCAACTTTAAAGGTTTTTTAGTAATATTTTAGAGGTCTAAAATACTTTGGATCAGCTTTTACAACTCTAAATTACGCTTAGGGTTTTGAGAGGAGTTCCAGAGGAGAGGTTCAAGGCGTTCATCAAGATTCTTGAGATTTGTCGGGGAATTTCACCAAATTAAGGTATGTAAGTTTTCATAGTGTTGGGTTCTCTCATCCACATGCCAATCATGTAACTTCCATCCATAATTTCATTCTTGTGGTTGAATGATTTGAATTCTTGATGGGTGTTTTTGAGGTTTTGTTCTTTATGCTTTGTTTATGGAGTTTGATAAATTCTTGAGGTGAGGATTTCTATCTTTGAGGGTTTTTCTTGAGCAAAAGTGAGTAGATTCTCATGTACGTCTATTATTTAATTGAATCTAAGGAAAATTTGAGGAAATCAATTGACTCTAGGTGAATTAGGGTCAGAAACGAGAAGAAAAATTTGTTGGGTCATTCTAGGGGAGGGGTGGCACGACGCACCACTGACGCTCTAGGAGGGCTGGCATGCCGCCCTTGTATTGCGCCAAAATGTGCTCTCTGAAGTTCAGGGGTGGGTGCCCCGCGCCAGCAATGAGCCAGGGTTGCCTGCCCCACTTCTTTTTTGTCATTTTCTCCGTTTAAGTTTTTTAAAGTGTACCTTCACTCCTTTATGATTCTAACTACTCTATACTACATCTAAACATCAAGAGATCCTTCATAACATGAATCATAACCCTTGAATTCATAATTCAAATTCAAGGTAGATTTAAGAGTAAAGTCTTGAGAGTTCTTTCAAGTCATTTTGAGAAGTCTTTAACAATATTTTAAAACTTGTTTTAAGACTTGAGTACTTGACTATCAGGATGAGGAGAGTTGAGTTTTCATTTTTTTTTAAATTAATAAACGGGAACTAAGTATTCCCAAGAGTAAATGTTTTTATGTTTAAAATGAGAGGAAACATCGATTTCCAAATGAGTTCATGTGGATTTTATGAGTATAATCTCTTTTAAGAGAATCTTTTGAGTAATAATCTCAAATTTTGAGGATGAGGAAATATTTTAAACTTATGAGTTGAGTTATATTATTGGGAGTAGTATTGAGCACGGATATGGGGATGAGTTTAAACAACTCAAAGTCCTCATAAACCATGTAGCCAATGTGGGTAGAAAAGGTCATACTTTTTAGATGATTCCTTATTGTCTTTTGAGCATAGCTTAGTGGATCCACTTAGTTGAGGATTTCTTATGCTCCGGCAAGATATATGAAAGTTCTGGCAGCATGGGCGAGACGTTGTATCATCACATAGCTCATAGTGATGGTTGTGGGTTAGAGAATATACCCAATAAGAGTTATTATTGTATTTTTAAATACATTCAGTTGTTATCTATTGTTTTAAATGCTTTATATAAATTGCATCTTTATTGTTGTTTTTATATTGTATTGAGTTGAGTATCCATGAGTTGAGGTTAAGTTGAGTAGAGTTGAGTTGAGTATGTTTCCTTCTTTCAAAGTTCAAGGTTTTATGTTATGTTTAGTGTTCCCATTACATGCTCGTACTTTCAATGTACTAATGTCATTTGTCTTACATCATTTCATGATGCAGATACAAGAGATCAGGGTCATCAACAGGAGTTTCATTGATACCATAACAATTTGAGTTAGTTTTGGTGAGCTTTTTTACTTCTAGAGAATTCTAGTTACTTTTTCAGTTTTGATAGGATGTCGTGGGTCTTGTCCCGACTTAAATCTTGTCATTTAGAGGTTTTATAGATAGACAATAGAGTATTAGATGTTTTTTTCATTTTATTTTGTTAAATGTTTTAAAAACTTGAGTTGCCTATTTCTGGCTAGTTGAATATTATATTATATTCTGAGTTAATGATTTGAGACTTTTGAGTTAAATCTTTACATTTGAGTTCATCTTTGATTGAGTAAGTCTTCTACTAATAGTTGAGCCAGGCCAAGGGTTCGCTTGGGGCTAAAAATGGTTCTTGAGTGTCGGCCACGTACAGGGTGTAGGTTCGGGGCGTGACAAACTTGGTATCAGAGCACTAAGTTTAAGAGTCCTCGGGTGTCTATGAAGCCATGTCCGTAGAGTCTTAGTTATCGGTGTGAAGCGCACCACATTTATAATTAGAAGGCTGCTACATTTTGGAACTATTTCTCTTCTTTGATACTCTTTTTGTGTGATAGAGTTCAACTCTATAAAGTTTCTTTCTAATTCGTTATTGTGCGTATCTTTCAAATCATGCCCCAACGAAAAGCTTTTTGAGGTCGTCTTGCTAGGAGCAATGTTGATCCTCAGGATCAAGGGGTCTCCAATGCACCAGAAGTGCAACCCCGAGGAGAGGTTACTAATGCTGAGTTTCGAAATGTTATCCGAATATTTAGTCAAGTTGTGACAAACCAAGTTGGTCAACAAAGAGGGAATCAACAGGATGTGGCTGATACTTCCAGGATCCATGAGTTCTTAAGGATGAATCCTCTAGACTTCACCGGTTCAATTGTCACTGAGGATCTAAAAAGCTTTATTGAGGAGTTGTAAAAAGTATTTGAGGTAATGCATGTTGCAGATGTTGAGTGTGTGGAACTAGCTGCATACTAACGGAAGGGTGTTGCTAGAGTCTAGTACGACCAATGGAAGAAGAGTAGATCTGAGGGTGCACCAATTGTGAGTTGGGCTGTGTTTGAAGAGGCCTTAATGGGGCATATCTTTCCCCGTGAACTGAGAGAGGCAAAGGTAAGAGAATTCCTCACTCTTAAGTAGGAATCTATGAGTGTTCATAAGTACAGCCTCAAGTTCACTCAATTGTCCCATTATGCCCTGAAGATGGCTGTTGATATGAGGAGCATGATGAGCTTGTTCGTGTCTGGATTGTCTCATCTGTCAAGCAAAGAAGGTAAGGTTGCGATGTTGATAAGGGATAAGGAAATATCAAGGCTGATGATCCATGTGCAACAGGTTGAAGAAAATAATCTGAGAGATAGAGAAGAGTTCCGGAACAAGAAGTCTAAGAAAACAAGAAATGAGTCCGCGCAGCAGAAGAGTAATGCGAAACGGTCATTTTTTAAACAAAAGACAAATGGACCTGCTCCATCATCTGCTAGTGCACCTACGCTAAAACAGAGGTGAGTTTAAAAATCAAAGTTCGCAGAACTTCAGAGCTAGACCTGCACAATCTCAAGGTAGTGTTGCACAAGGAGGTAATTAGAATCCTGCATGTGCTAAGTGTGGTAGGAACCACCAAGGAACGTGTCATGATAGTTCCATTGGTTGCTTCAAGTGTGGTCAGATAGGTCACTGCATGAGAGAGTGCCTTAAGAACAGGAAGGGTGGTGGTAGTGGGGGCAATAGAGCCCAATATTCTTCAATGGCTCCGCCAGATAGAGCTGCACCTAGAGGAGCTACTTCAGGGATAGGCAGAGGATCAAACCATTTGTATGCTATCACCGGTCACCAAGAGCAAGAGAATTCACCTGATGTTGTCACTGGTATGCTCAAAGTCTTTACTTTTGATGTATATGCTTTGCGTGATTCATGTGCGAGTCTATCTTTTGTGACTTCATATGTTGCTATGAGGTTTGATAGTATTCCCGAATAACTTCTTGAGCCCTTCAGTGTTTCCACACCTATTGGTGAGTCTATTTTAGCTGAGAGAGTTTATCGTGATTTTACCATTTCTATCAATCACAAGGACACCATGGCTGACTTAGTTGAGTTAGATATGGTGGACTTCGATGTTATTCTAGCTATGGACTAGCTTCATGCTTGTTATGCCTTTGTTGATTGTAGAACTAGAGTAGTTAAGTTCTAGTTTCCTAATGAGCCAGTTATAGAGTGGAGGAGTAGTTCAACAGTGCCTAAGGGTCGTTTTATTTTATACCTTAAGGCCAGCAAGTTAGTTTCCAAGGGGTGCATATATCACTTAGTCCTAGTTAATGACTCTAGTGTAGAGACACCACATATTCAGTCAGTTCCAGTTGTGAGTAAGTTTCCAGAGGTCTTTCCAGATGATCTTCTTGAAGTCTCTCTTGAGAGATAAAATAGACTTCAGTATACATATTTTTCCTGATACTCGACTGATTTCTATTCCGCCATACAGAATGGCTTTTGCTAAGTTGAAAGAGTAAAAAGAGCAGTTGAAATACCTTCTTGATAAAGGTTTCATTCGACCAAGTGTCTCACCTTGGGGCGCTCTGGTCTTATTTGTGAGGAAGAAAGATGGATCTCTTAGGATATGTATTGATTACCGCCAAATGAATAAGGTTACTATAAATATAAGTCTCCCCTTCCGAGAATTGATGATTTTTTTTATCAACTTCAGGTTGTCACCTTTTTTCTAAGATAGACCTCAGATCGAGCTACATCAGTTGAGAGTAAGTGAGAGTGATATTCCAGAGAAAACTTTCAGAACCCGCTATGTTCATTATGAGTTTCTAGTCATATCTTTTGGTTTTACTAATTCTCCTGCAACGTTCATGGATTTTATGAACAGAGTGTTTAAGCCCTCTCTTGATATGTTTGTTATCGTATTCATTGACGACATTCTAATTTATTCAAGGAGTGGGGAGGATCATGCTAGTCATCTCAGAGTAGTTCTTCAAACTCTTAGAGATAGAGAGTTGTACGCCAAATTTTCCAAGTGTGTGTTTTGGCTTAATTCAGTGGTGTTCTTAGGCCACATTATTTCTGGTTATGGGATTCGAGTTGACACTGAGAAGATTGAGGCAGTGCAGAATTAGCCTAGATCCATATCTCCAACTGATATTAGGAGTTTTTTTTGGATTGGCTTATTATTATAGAAGGTTTGTCAAGGGGTTTTCATTTATTTCATCCCCTTTGACAAAGTTGACTCAGAAGACAACAAACTTTCAATGGTCTGAAGCTTGTAAGAAAAAAATTTAGGAATTGAAAACATGATTGACTACTGCCCAGTGTTGACTTTATCGGAGGTTACACAAGGCTTTGTTGTGTATTGTGATGCGTCCAGAGTTGGATTGGATTGTGTATTGATGTAGAATGGCAAAGTTATAACTTATGCATCCACACAACTTAAGATTCACGAGAAGTATTACCCAAACCAAGATCTACAGTTGGCTGTTGTAGTGTTTACTTTGAAAATATGGCGTCACTATCTCTATGGTATTCATGTTGATGTGTTCACCGATCAGAAGAGTATTCAGTGTGTATTCAGTCAGAAAGAGCTTAATCTCAGACAGAAGAGGTGTTTGGAAGTTACTCAAGGATTATGACATGACTATTATCTATCACCTAGGTAAGGCTAATGTTGTTACTCATGCTTTGAGCAGGTTATCTATGGGCAGTACTTCCCATGTTGATGAAGGCAAGAAAGATTTAGCAAAAGATGTGAACAGACTTGCATGATTGGGAGTCTGGTTAATGGATTCCAATGAAGGTGGAGTGGTGGAGATGAATAGGACTGAATCATCACTAGCGTCCGAAGTGAAAGAGAAACAAGACCAAGACCCTGTTTTGCTCGAATTGAAGGCAAATGTTCATAAGCAGAAAGTGATGGCTTTTGAACAAGGGGAGATGGTGTGTTGAGGTATCAAGATAGATTATGTGTACCAAAGGTGGATGAACTCCAAGAGAGGATCATGGATCAAGCTTATAGCTCTAGATACTCTATCCATCCTGGTTCCACAATGATGTTTCGTGACTTGAGAGAAGTATATTGGTGGAGTAGTGTGAAAAGGTGTATTGAAGAGTTCGTTGCTAAGTGCTCGAATTGCCAACAAGTCAAGGTAGAGCACTAGAGGCTCGGTGGTATGGCCAAAAATATAGAGAATCCAAAATGGAAGTAGGAGATGATCAATATGGATTCCATTAAGGTTTAACACGGTCTCGCAGATAACATGATTTAATTTGGGTGATTGTAGATCGAATGACTAAATCCGCACATTTCTTACCCATAAAGACTACTTTTTTAGTAGAATATTATGCCAGATTATATATTCAAGAGGTAGTCAGACTTTATGGAGTTCCGGTGTCCATCATTTCAGATAGAGGTGCGCAATTCACCGCATAATTCTGGAAGTCTTTCCAGAAAAGTTTGGGTTCGAAGGTAAATTTGAGTACTACTTTCCTTCCTTAGACGGATGGTCAAGCAGAGCGCACAATTCATACTTTAGAAGATATGTTGAGGGCGTGCTGATCTATTTCAAGTGTAATTGGGATGATCACTTACCTTTCTTTGAGTTTACTTACAACAACAGTTATCACTCTAGCATCCAGATGGCTCCTTACGAGGCTCCTTATGGGAGAAGATGAAGATCTCCTATTGGATGGTTTGAGGTTGGTGAAGCTGGGTTGATAGGACCATGCTTGGTTAATTAAGCTATGGAGAAAGTGAAGATCATTCTAGAAAGTTTGAAAACAGCGCAAAGTCATCAGAAATCCTATACCGATGTTAGGAGAAGAGACTTGGAGTTTGAGGTAGACGATTGGGTTTATTTGAAGGTCTCACCCATGAAGGGTGTTATGAGGTTTGGCAAGAAGGGTAAGCTTAGTCCCCGGTATATTGATCCTTACAGGATATCCAAGAGGATTGGCAATGTAGCCTATGTGTTGGAGCTACCTTCAGAGTTGGCAGTAGTCCATCCGTTGTTTCACATTTCAATGTTGAAGAAATGTATGGGCAATCCTTCACTTATTATACCTACTGAAAATATTGGTATTAAGGACAGGCTATCTTATGAGGAGATACCCATTGAAATACTTGATCTTCAGGTTCGCAAGTTGAGAACCAAGGAGGTAACATCAGTTAAGGTCTTATGGAGGAACCAGTTTGTTGAGGAAGCTACTTGGGAGGCTGAGGAGGACATGAAGAAGAGATACCCACATCTCTTTTCTCCCGGAGAAGCTTCAAACCAAGGTACTAATTCTTTTCTTATTACTTTTTAAGTTGAAATGTTGTGTTAATTTGCATGTTGAGTGTTTGAGCAGGGTGCTAGATGTTGCCACCCTTAGTCTACTTAGAGTAATATCATTTGAGGACGAATGTTACAAAGGAGAGATATTGTAACATCCCACCTTAGCAATGAGCTAAATTAGAAAGAACTAAATTGGAAAGAGCCAAATTGAGAAATTTGCAAGTTATGCTTAAGTTGTGAGTTTTGGGTCAACTTCAAATGACCATAAGGATGAGTTAGGTGGCCCATATGATATCAAATGCAAGGTATTTGAATCCTCTTTTCAAAACCACCGATTTGTCTAAATTTTTAGTTCGTATGAGGGATATATGCCTGTTTGAAGTCAGCCTGTCCAATTAAGGAAATTTCCCGAATTAATGAGGGGTATTTTTGTCTTTACCTTACCCCATCAACTTTAAACGTTTTTAGTAATATTTTAGGGGTCTAAACTGATTTGGATCAGTTTTTACAACTCTAAATTACGCTTAGGTTTTGAGAGGAGTTCAAAAGGAAAGGTTCAAGGCGTTCGTTACGATTCTTGAGATTTGGCGAGGAATTTTACCAAATTAAGGTATGTAGGTTTTCATAGTGTTGGGCTCGTTCACCCACACGCCAATCATGTAAATTCTATTCATAATTTCGTTCTTGAGGTTGAATGATTTGAATTCTTGATGGGTGTTTTTGAGGTTTTGTTCTTCATACTTTGTTTATGGAGTTTGATGAATTCTTGAGGTGAGGATTTCGATTTTTGAGGGTTGTTCTTGAGGAAGATTGAGTAAATTCTCATGCACTTGTATTGGGTAATTTAATCTAATGAAAATTTGAGGAAATCAATTGATTCTAGGTGAATTAGGATCAGAAAATGAGAAGAAAAAATTGTCGGGTCATTTTGGGGAGGGGTGGTGCGACGCGCCACTTATGCGCTAGGAGGGCTGGCGCACCACCCTTGTAGTGTGCCAAAATGAGCTCTCTGAAGTTCAGGGGCTGGTGCCCTGCGCCAGGGTCGCATGCCCCCACTCTTTTTCCGTTGTTTGCTCCGTCTAAGTTCTTTTAAAGTGTACCCTCACTCATTTCTGATTATAACTACTCTAACCTACATCTAAATATCAATAGATCATTTGTTACCATTGAATTCATAATTCAAATTCAAGGTAGAGTTAAGAGTAAAGTGCTGAGCGTTCTTTCGAGTCATTTTGACAAGTCTTTTACATTCTTTTAAAACTTGTTTTAAGACTTGAGTACTTGAGTATGAGGATAAGAAGAGTTGATTTTTCATTTTTTTCAAAAGGAACATATGGGAACTAAGTATTCCCAAGAGTAAATGTTTTTACATTGAAAATGAGAGGAAACATCGATTTCTGAATGAGTTCATGAGATGTTTTTGAGTATAATCTCTTATAAGAGAATCTTTTGAGTAATAATCTCAAAGTTTGAGGATGAGGAAATGTTTTTAAACATATGAGCTAAGTTATATTATTCGGAGTAGTATTGAGCAACGATATGGGGACAAGTTCAAACAACTCAAAGTCCTCATAAACCATGTAGCCAATGTGGGTAGAAAGGGTCATACTTTTTAGATGATTCCTTATTAATTTTTAAGCATAGATTAGTGGATCCACTTAGTTGAGGAGGTCTTATACTTCAGCAAGGTATAAGACGGTTTTGGCAACGTGGGCAAGACGCTATATCATCACAAGCTCATAATGATGGTTGTCGGTTAGAGAATCTCCTAAATAAGAGTTATTATTGTATTTTTAAATACATTGAGTTGTTATCTACTGTTTTAAATGTTTTATATAAACTGCATTTTTATTGTTGTTTTTATATTGTATTTGAGTTGTATATCATGAGCTAAGGTTGAGTTGAGTAGAGTTGAGGTGAGTATGTTTCCTTATTTCCAAGTTAAAACTTTTATGTTATGTTCAGTGTTCCTCTTACATGCTCGTACATTCAATGTACTAATGTCATTTGGCTTGCATCGTTTCATGATGCAGATAGATCAGGGTCATCAACAGGTGCTTCGTTGATACCACAACAATTCGAGTTAGCTTTGGTGAGCCTCCATGCTTCTGGAGGATTCCAGTTACTTTTTCAGTTTTGATAGGCTGTCATGGGTCTTGTCTCGACTTCCATCTTTATCATTTAAAGGCTTCATAGATAGACAGTAGAGATTGAGAAGTCTGTTTCATTTTTTTTTTGGTAAATATTTTAAAGACTTGAGTTGCCTATTTCTGGCTAGTTAAATATTCTATTATATTCCGAGTTAATGATTTGAGACTTTTGAGTTAAAGCTTTACATTTGAGTTCATATTGTATTGATTACGTCTTCCGCTGAGAGTTGAGCCAAACCAAGGGTTCGCTTGGGGCCAGAAATGGTTCTCGAGTGTCGGCCACGTCTAGGGTGTAGGTGCGTGTCCTGATAGTTATTGTGGGAAGTTTACATTTAACCGACATAGACCATGTAAGATATAACATGGAATTTGGTGTCTATCCCACATCAAAAAGTGATGTCCTTACTTGCCAAGGTAAGAACCATAAAACTTGAGCTAAATTGGATCTAGTGGCTAATGTCTATCTAAGACAACTTATGATGGCACATAGTTATGTGATAGGCAGATCGCTATTAGAAACCGACCTCAACTAACAAGAGACCTTTCATCTAAATATCATCGCGATGCTAAGTATAAATCCCACAGAATAGTCATTAATCATATTTTGTCAACAACTTTATGTTTCCTCTTTAGTCGATTATCAGTACATATACACGAGGAGTTCATATCCCTATCAAATAATTCATTTTTTTGTGTTAATCTTAGCCAATATTGTCTCCATCTTTTTCGAATGAATCTCAATTTTCACTAAATGGTTCCTCAACCATGCATAACCATTTCCTCAACATGCGTTCAGAGGCATTTCCAAGAGTTCAATAAAATGGGTGCACAATACTAGCTATCGTGAGGTTGAATGCTATAATTTTTTTCTAAAACAATGACTTTGACAAGTAAACTATAATTAATATTATTATCACAAAACAAAAATTAGCTTATAATGGTTCTTAACTAATTTTATATTTGAAAACGACTAAAATATCATCGTTATTTAAGGAAACACACTTTACGAATCAGAGAAATAAATTGAATAAATTACTATAAATGTTAGAGACCATAATTTTTTTTGAGGAAAAAATCTGACTTTTGTTTGTAGTGTTGCTAAAGATTCAAACAAAGAAAAATTTTGGAGATGGATATTACAAATTTTAGTCTGGTTCCCACATAAAATTTAGGTAATTTATCAGAATAATTGCAGTGCTTTCTACATAATCTAGGGAAGGATGCATAAGTTGGTTCACAAGTACTTTACATAATCCAGGGAGGGGTGCATGGGTTCACGAGCACTTTACATAACCATTCATGTTCTCAACGCACATCAAGTTTTGTGCCAGAACTCAATCTATCAATACCAAACGTACCAAACCATCATAACTACCATCTAATCAATCAAACGCAGAAGCCTGTCCTATCAAACTCAGAAGCAATATCTCGCCCACATGAATGCAACATAGACTGCTGACGTGCATATGAATCTTGTGCCTGCGAAGGATATAATGTGCAAGATATGATTAGTAACTTACGAGTAAATTGTGAGAGATTGTTACCTTTACACAGAAAATCTTAGAAAGAAACAAAGGAAATCAACAACAACATCGCCATGTAATTCAACAAGTGGGATCTAGGGAGGGTAGGATGTAAGAAAACGTTACCGTATATAGGTTATTTCCAATAGACCCTCGGCTCAAAAAAAAAAAGTAAACAACGCAGGAAAGTAAGAAAGAAAAAGAGAGAACAAAGTAGTAATGTAAGAAACAAGTGAAGCAAGAGATATTAATACACCGAGGAGAAAAAGAAACTCCGAGCTACATAAATCATTCTACTAGAAGTACAACAACACTCGACTCCCTACTAACCTTCTACTCAAATCTTTGACCTCCATACCTTCCAATTTAAACACATGAGACCTTAGAACAAAGTAGAAGTAACACGAGAGATCAGTCATAACTTAAGAGATTTATACTGGGAAAATAATCACAAGTCCCGAAGTTATCCTCCCCCCCCCCCAAGAAAAAGAAAACTCTACTGGAAATTTAGATGCATGTTAACACAAGAGGAAAAAAACTTCAAGAAGGTGAAAGCAATTGAATTATCCAAATAAGTTCGGACTGCATACCTGACTTGTATGGATGGAAGGCAGAGGATGTTACAACTGCAATGGAGAAGAAGTAGGCTTGTGAAGATTTTTGCCACTAAGAAAGAAACTTATGTGCTTCTCAACCGAAAGCAGTTTCTCCTTGTGAACAATATTAATATCATGTTTGTTAAGCCACAAGAAAAGCATAATGCGTTCCAGCGTCATCTTGAACATCTTGAGTTTTTCAATTCTCTCATTTGGAAAACTCTGATTAAGTCATGCATAAAATCAAAAAATCAGTTTAGTGAGTCTTGTTTCTTGACATTTGCAAACCTTTGAAATTCATGCTTCATGAACCTCCCACGGCAACGAAAAAGGGAGGAATGTTTAAGAAATGACATAAAGAGACAAATAGCATAGCGCACAAGGTTCACACAATTCAGCAGAATGTTGACTCAAGTGTTTTTAAATTCAGATAAATCAAGCGCTTGCCCGAAGAACTAGGGAAGCAGTAATTCCTTTACTGAAATCAAAACAAACAACCATAAAATGACATGTGAAAAGAACTCTTTTATGATGTCCACTACCACTTTGACTCTCACAATCATTCAAAATAACTCTTTTATGATGTCCACTACCACCTTGACCCTCACAATCATTCAAAATAACTCTTTTATGATGTCCACTGCCACCTTGACTTTCACAATCATTCACAATGCTTCAACAAAGCCAAATAATGCAAATGCTAGAAATGAAAAGGAATAACGGCATTACAACATATTCCCACTATGAGAGAACTGTTTCTCAAGATGACAATCAACTGGAAAGGAACCAAAGAAGCAAAAATGAGAATTAAGTATTTTGAGCTTTCTGCATCAGTTCCCAGTTTGAGGAGTTTCCAATAAGGCAATAACCAACAGAATACAATATACATTACACCTTGGTGCATGCTATATGCAAGTGATGGTGTGTCATTTTATGGAACTTGCAAGGGAGCCCACCATAATTTGGAACTACTATGAAGAACTTAGAGAGATGTTGATGACATACCTGCTGCACTTTATAAGAAATTTTCTCGTACAAATCATTGAGGTCTGATAAATATATTTCCTTCATAGACTTGATCTGGATTACAAATTTTTAATAAGGCAATTGCAGAAATGTCAAGAATGCATTCCCATGTGGTTAGGTGATAATTAGAACAATTGTATGATACAATCGAGAACAAACTAGAGAATCTTCACAAAAGAACCTTCTAGATAAAAAGGTTAAAAGTGAAGTAGAAGAGTAAGACTACAACTGATTATCATGTAAATGGTAAACTAAGTTACTGAGCTTTTCTTCCTTTAGATTCTTGGAACTCAATTCAAGAATACAACTTCCTCAATGTGATCATAGACTAGTTCAACCAGGAGGAATTAGAATATATTTTTTTTAAGTTAGGTTGCGAGATATAACACAGTTTAATGGTAATCATTATTTTTTTTCACTTTACACCTTTATCATTAATGAGGTAAAACGAGGGCAAACAATGAAACAATAACAATGTAGTTGGCTTCATAAGTGAAAAACGATGGAATCGAGAATACAGAGCATATATATTAGTGTTATATGTTTATTCTTGGAGAAGTCAAAGTATTCCAACTTATTACTAGCTAGTAAACTAAGTCGGGGATGTAAGTAGAGAAGGATGAGTTATGAAGACAGAAGCATTGAATTTCTCTATAATAAGAAATAAAATAAAAACAGAAAAAGTATACCAATTAATACAGATGAACGGATGTCCTTTTACAGAAAACATCTTATAGCCATATATTCAGGTATATACTTCTTGCATGAATAGGTTTATCCCTCAGATTAGCAATTAAAGATGTTAGTTCCCGGAAAGAAAATTGGTGACATGCCATGAAGAACTTTTACCCAAACTTATAGAAATATTATATATCTCATGAATTAAGTTAATATGGTCTCAGCACTCAACAATTAATTTTTTGTAATCAATTAATTTATCAAAATATACTTCATTTCTAAATTATGTCAGGGCATGTGAAATTAGTTTTTCGTCATTGGCAATACGGGACCAAGACAGGCTATACAGAGCACCATGACAGTGAGAATTAATAATGTTCGTTTCTAACAAGTTACCTGTTAACATTATTAGAAATATATTACCTCTAAGAAACAAAATACATAAATCACCTTGGTGGAGGAGTATGGTCATGAATTTAGGTGTACACTTGGTATGGTAAGCCTCTTCTATTACTCTATAATCATAGGAAATATTTCGAAACATTCAGCTATTTCTTGTAATGTTTTAACCAGCCAGTTTATCGAAATTTACATATCAAATTTCCCAGTTTTCTAAATCTTTTGCAAATAAAAAGTGCCCATTGCAGACCATACCTTTTGGTAAAGCTCTCCCCGCCAATCCGCTCCATTTGCATTTTCCGTCTGAACTATATAATGTACATGTGCTATAAGTAAAGCAAATGCAAATGGAGCTATAACTAAAGAAAAAATTGATGACAATGTTACATATTTCAGGCATATTACCTCCCACTAGCAATATGTACTAGGTAACTCTGTCCATTAAGCTTATGAAAGATGGAAAAAATTGCCTAGTGTTTTTTTTGTCTCTGCTGGGATTCGAACATGAGATCTCATTGTTCTCAACAACTTCATTGACCACTATGCCACACTCTTCCGTCCACATGTACTTGTCTTAGAATGTTAAGTTTCCACTGTTATGAATATTTGGTACTATATTAATATTTCTATCTTATACTCTATACTATTATAAAAGTAGGAACCTCCGATACAAAATTTGATTACCATTCATATATGCACCTCTGTTGGATAATATTGTTATTACAATTAATTTTTACACTTCTTTTGAGCCAAGAGTCTATGTACAAGTAAGATGTGCCTCTCTTACACTAAGAGCTCGAAAGAGACCTCACTAGTAGGATTACATTAAGACGGACGAGGGATCCAGGACAACTAATTGAGATTATAGTGTTATTTTTATTGGATAACAATACTGAGAGGATAATTAATTTGGGATATGTAATGATCTTACTTAGTATAGATTAATTCAAAGTTGAATCTCGAAAGGAGGGTAACTACTTGGCAAATAAACGACCAAGCTTAAATATCAATTAATGAGGCATAACACTCAGGATCTTGCCACGTTATCTGAAGGTTGTTATAAACTACCAAAGGGGAGAGAATGCAACAATAAACTTCTGGTAAATCAATTCCTCCCTCATTTCTCTTCTCTCTTCCCTTCTATTCTCTTCTTCTCTAATTTTGATCTTCTCCTCTCCAGATTCGACATGGATACCCACTCATTCCAGCTATCTTAGATTTAATTAGTATTCGATTTCATTGTATTAGACATCCATTTTTTTAGTTTATATAAATCAGAGAAAATGGTCCCAAAAAAACTAATTGAATTTACTTTTGAATTTGCAATTAACAGTCAGATCCTAATTGGGATCCTGAAAGGATAACTTGTCCATACCAAAACCCACACTTTCTACCTCCGGGTTCGCATAAAGTAAACCCCGCTCCAGTGTGATATCCCACAAACCACACAGAAAAATTTCAAATCCTGCATTCCCAATGGAAGATCCTCTGCAATTCTACGAATATCTAGTAATACTAATAGTGTAAAATCAATGATGAAAGAAAAGAAAAAAAAATATAAGTACAGGTAATGATCCGAATAAAAAGAAGAAATCTCACTACCTGGAGTATTATTATCAATGTTCATCTCCATTCTGATCAATTTTTTGACCCTCTAAATTTAACCTAGTATATATATGGAGTTAATATTTTGTATAGTTTCTCAAATACTATCTCTATCCAATTTATGAGTTATTTTCCTTTTTGGTCAGTCCAAAAAAGAATAAACACTTTTATATTAAGTAATAATTAAATTTTAAAATATCCATTTTATACTTAATAAAATGAGTTATAGCGACACAAATACTGATCATTTATTTTAGACCATAAGTTTCAATTTTTTATTCTTAAACTCCGTAACGAGTCAAACTAACTGATATGAAATAGGACAGAGGGAGTAGTAATATTTTTTATCAACTTTGGTTTTTATTAAATTATGGTCACTCAATTAATGATAATATTCTTCAAAAAAATATATTTTATTATACATTAAAAGTAAGTCAATTTTATTTTGTAACATAAATATTACTCAACTAATGATAATTATTTCAACAAGTTGTTCAATTCTATTTTATAATAGAAAAATCATGTAATTATGTTGTAGCTCGAAAAAGGGCCATATCAACCCATGAAAGTGAGAAAGAAGGAAAGAACTAAATATAATGTTATTGATTTATTGCATAAGGAATTACTCCCTCCAAGAAATCATTAATATCCTCTATTCAAACTCATTAAAATCAAATATATGAGACGCATCTACCAATACTATTACAACTAATTTAAGTTCTAGTCTAGTAACTAGAATTATTGATTCAATTACTATTTCTATATCTTGTTGGGTTTAGCAAGGTGTGAATGGGAAATAAAGAGAGAGAAATGGAAAGTGGAAGAACCAAGGAAAGTGGGGGAACCAATTTTGGAGGGAAAATGAAAAGTCATTGCAAAGTGTAAATGAAAGGTCATTTTTACCATATTGGTAGAAGAAAGGAAATTTTTGTCCTTTATATTAGGAAACACTTCCTTTAGTTATTAAAGGGTTAAGAAGAAGGTGCCCCCTCGCGCCTTCGTCGCTCGCTCGCTCGGCTTCGGATTTGGATTTGGATTTGGATTTGGCAAATGATGTGATTGATTGATAATATTTTTGGACAAATTTTTTTTAATCAATCAGCTTGCTAATTCATTTCTTTTATCTTATAAATTAATTCAGAATGTTAGTTAAATAACATAATTAATTTGGCGCAACGAAATTTATTTGAAATTCACGTGTAACGGTAATCCTTCCAAAAAGTCGTTACTTTTCCCAAATGGTAATCCTTCCGGAAAGTCGTTACTTTTCCCAAAAGACACAACGTACTGGGAAAAACGGGTCTGAACAGACGCGTTCCTTGCTATAAATGGCTATAAATAATAGGTCTTTTTCATTTTTTCAAACACTGAAATTTTTTTCTCTCTGCATACATTTTCTTACATAAACAAAATTGTCGATCGACTGAGTCTGTGTGTGCTCTTGTTGTTGTTCTTGCGTTCGCTGAAATTATTGAAGTTTGAGGTACCACTACTTCTTTAACAGGTTAATCTGTTTTATCTTGGGAGGAATTAATCTGCAACCTCGAGTACAGTGAGGGGATTAAATTTCTTAAGGAAACACAGTGGTTTCTGTGGACTCGGATTAAAACATTCTGTCTATTTCATCTATTTTATGTGTCTGTATTTTTTTACTAACCTGAATACAGGAGAAAACATATCTTTCGTTAGAAAACTTTAGTGTTTTTCTTTTTATTACCATGCAAAATCCAAAGGTGATAAGTTATCAATGAATTTAATTTGTACAATGACTATTGGAGGATGTATGACTATCGTCCGCAGTCAATCGTACTTCATTATAAATGATTGATGTGTAACGTTCTTAACCATGAGATACCTCCACTAGAAAGGCCGAGTGCATGACCATATATGCAATTAACATATAATACTGAATTTAGAACTTTATTTTAAAAGCGCAAATTTTGAAAGAAAAGACAAATAATTTTTTTCAAAAGGTTTCTCCATTGTTAAATTTTATTTAAAATACACCTTGATGTTGATGTGAGGTCAAAATACATATTTTTAATAATTATTTGCCTCACATTTATTATTTATATTTGTCCTTTTTGAGCCTAGATTTTATGATTGTGCTAAATAGTATATTTAATTTGTAGGATTAAATTGGTGAAAAAATAAAGAAGTTTGGAGCTAAAACGAATTAAAGATGAAAGGTTAAAGAAGGAAATCAAAAAGATAGATTAATGGATAAAATTAAATAAAATAATATATTCCTATATAAGGGAAAGGCGGTTGATCAAATATCAAATTTTCAATTGTTTCCACATGGCAGCAATTGAGAGAACGTGAATTGCAGCTGACACGTGGCAGGAAATTAACGCAGCAAGTGCTTGAAGCGGCAGTACTTTTTCACGCGGACAGCTTGACGGGAAAAAAAGGAATTCAATCCCTTTTGATTTTGGATTCCTAATTTAATTTGGACTCAATTATTTTATTTAGGATTTTCTATATCTATAAATAGTCCATAGAAATATTATTTTGGGCCAGAGAAATTCATAGGGGATACTTTTTAGAGTTCTTTTCTTCTTCTTATTTTGGGGTTAGACCTTATTACTTTTATTCTAGTTTTTGGCTTTGGAGATTAACTTGCAATTTTAGCAATTCTTGATTTCCTAAGTTCGTTTTGAAGATTTTGACTTTGAAATTCAAGTTGAGATTCTGGGTTTATTCTTCTCATTACGTAAGTTCATGATTTCTTCATCTAAAAATATGAATTGTGTTCTTGCTACTATGGGTATCTAAATCCACAATTAGGGTTGTGGGAACCATGAGCGAATAACAACATATGAATAGTAACTAAATAATTCTTGAATAGTGTTATTGCATGCATTGATAATTCTTTGACTTAGAAGTCTTTTTAACGAGAGCATGTGTTAGAACTCGCCTTGTTGCTACTTGCCGGACCAAGGAGGTAGTTAATAAGAAAAGAATTATCAACAAAGATTTAGTGTGATACTATCTAATAGTCTAATGTCAATTGGTGCGAGGGTGAAAACTAAGGCATACATTGATGTGATGTCTAATTTGAGGTGAAGATAAATGTTAGTAAATTATACACACGTAGCCGGACCAAGCTGCGGGGTGAAATTTCCTATTTGGCGGACCAAGAACTTAGGGATACATATCTTACCATTTTGCATGTGATACACTACGATAGGATTACTATTTTTAGGATTACCGCGTTATGAGCTTATGGGAAAACATTCCTAGTTATTTCTAATAATCTGAATATAAATAAATACTTAGTTCAAAACTTTTTCTTTTTAAAAAAAAAATTAAATCCCCCCCCTTTTACTTACTTGTTTCGAAAATACGTTGACTAAAAGAATATAACCGTAAGTTAAGTTTAAGTTTAAATCATATTCGTCCTGCGATCGACCCCAACCTCCAAGTTGGGTTCTTTACTTGATAACGGTCGCTTATACTTGTTTAGGGAGGTGTAATTTGAGCGTATCAAATTTTGGCGCCGCTGCCAGGGAATAAGGCTTTTAGATTTAGTTTAACAACATTATTGAACTTTGGTCAAGTATTTTCCAATTTTATGTTTTTGTTTTTAGTTTTGTTTTCTATAGGTTTAAACTCTAGTGTTTGTCAGGTGCACGGAGTCGATGTAAATTCTTGACCACCTACGATCCTGAATTGAGAAAAACTTTGAGAAAAATGGCTAATCAAGGAGTACACAATAATTCAATCGGAGAGGATCAAGGAGATGGAATCTGAGTAACTAAGATGTCTGCGTCATACCGCGACATTAAATTAAGCGCTTATTTGGAGGCAACACAATTAGTAGTGTAACTTCTTATTTTATTTTTATTTTATTAGTTTTACTTTTTTTTTGTCTTGTTTTTGCATATTAGGGGAAGTCTGAGTACCCAAAAAAAAAGTTGAAGCAAAGGAGTATGTTTGAGCTTAAGTGTGGGTTGCGTTCGACCCTTGATGAAAATAAAGAGAACATGCTACTAGCTAGGCCATAAGGCCTCAGGGAGTTCTCATAACCCTTGTTTTAAATTTTATTTGATGTTTTGGGGACATAGCATATTTTTAAGTGTGGGGTGAAGGAATGAATTCCTAGTTTTTACTGTTTTATTCAGTCTTTTTTTTAGGATGGGTTCCTTGGCTTTTGTTTTCGGTTCTTTTCCTAAGGATAGTCCCTTTGAATTGAGTGTCTTTTATTTTTTAGGAATAAATTTTCTTTTAATTTTTTTTTAGAGAAAAGAAAAGACCCTTTTGAGTGGTGTGATACTTGCTATTTAGGCCTAATTGTTTAGTAGTACTTTCTTGTGAATGTTTGATTAAAAAAATGCAAACTCTTTGACATGTAAGCTCATGGTTGTGACTTTGTATATAGCTTATTTTATTTTATAGTTTGTTATGATCTTGTCTCTCTTAAAAGTGGAATTGATCCATCTTGATTGATTCTTGTGACATGTGTGGTGAGAATTTATTTATTTCATGTTTTGCATCTTAGTCTAGAACTTGTCTTGCATGTTATTGAAGCAAAATAAAAAGTGATGTTTTGTTTAGAAGATGATAATAGG